>WTXK01000283.1:0-61057 GCA_025769895.1 Lactarius psammicola
GACGCGAAAATACGAGACGAGTAACCTAAATGCGTTCGAGCTCGGAGCAAGGCTCGGAGAGGCGAGCACGAGGTGCTGCATACGATTTTGCGAACAACTGGATGACTGATTTTGAACAAGTACAATTTTCTTATCAGATATTTGTTGGTAAGGTTATAGGCGACGCCGGAGCGGAAGAGCGGTCACGTGGATGTGGCCGCGAGGAAATAGAGTTGAATACGAGTTTTAAGGCCTTTGAAGGACCTTTTCACGCTTGAGTGGAACGGGGGATTATTCGAGTCAAGACAACGCTAGTCATTCAAGGGCCCATTTCGGGCTTTGTTTTATACATACAAGTATACTAATATTGGCCGTTTTTTCAAAAACATTTGCGTATCATGAGTAAGACTTCGGGACGAACGCACGGACATTCGGGCATAGAACCGAGGCACGAGACAGTCGTGCTTGCCTCTGATTCGAGGCTACAAAACGATCTTCAATCGGAATAAGAAACGCGCGAGAACATACCAGAATATGATGTCATAATAATCGTACAAGTAGGTCATTTTGACCATAGGTAGCAGTCCAACACTGTAAGCATAGAATCGAGTAGAATATTCACGAAAAAGAAACCGAAAACGTACATGCCCCTAAGGGGCGGTTCCAAAAATTTGTCGGGCTTGTTCAAGACAAGCCCCCCCGAGGCCGAGCGTGGTACGCGGATGCAACCGCCGCTCGGTCTTCTGGCAGAACGAATCCGCCATTTGTAAATAGGGGCCTGAAAGAATAAATTTTCAACACGTTTATGACTGGAATGCACAATGGAGAACTGGAGGCTTTCTAGGAGGTAAGGTACAGAAAGATGTCATAGGAGGCAGATATGGAGCCCGATTCGAAGCTCTTCATGCCGCTCGGACACCGCGCACTCGCGCTTTCTCCGAGGAAGTATGCAAGTGACAGTACCGTAGCAATCAAAAATATAAGAACTGAGGCAATGATCGAACAATAATGTACGAGTCAAAGCGTTGGGATCTCGAGGCGCCGTAGAACGCACTCACTCCTGACCGGCAAATCGGCGAGCGCTGTCCGGTAACGGACGGCAGGATCCCCGCTGCATTCCTGCTGCATTCCCGTAGCATTCCAATCCCACGGGCGTACTACCGGTGTGACGGCACCAGCGTGCTATGCATATGCCGCAGTCGCCCATAGGTACACTGGCTAGTCCACGCCCACAAAGGAGCGGGAAGGGGAGGTCCTTAATGTTCGGGCCTAAGCACTTGCGAATTCGAAAGAAGAAAAAAAAGCAGGCTCCGAGTCTGGCTAGTAATGCAATTGCCTCTTCCTAACATACAACGACCATTTCTGCCCTCATAGACACTCAGAAGTACGAACCAGCGCCTGCATAAGTTGGTCTGATTGGTGGATTCCTCGTGCTTTGCTGTTCGTCACTGGCAAGCGACGACCTGTGGTCCTCGACATCAAGAGAGTCTGTATGCTTGCGAATATACTCGACTGAACCAGGCCCAAACGCAGGCAGAGGGGGCGCAAACGCCTGGATGGCCACCGCAAGACGGCCCGCGGGTACGGCAGCCTGCAGCTCAGCCTGCGATGGCACAGGCAGGAACGACACCTAAACAGCAAAAAAAAAAAAATTGGGGAAGGGAAGGTCGCCACGTTATGTTAGCTGACACTCGCCTTGTCTGGTGGGTGAACACGACGCACGTACCGAGTCGTTTATTTGCTTGAATTGCCGAAGCAACCGCGCCGCGTCCTCCGCCTCCGCCGCAATGCGCTCACGACGCTCTCGGCGCCCATCGCGCACCTCCTCCTTCGTCCCGCCGCTGCCACCAGGACGCGCGTTCCCATCGCGCAGTGCTTCAAGTTCGCGCTTAGCCACCGTGAGGAACCCGACCGACACACCAAGCGCATCGTGCACGCCCGCGTCCGCGCCGAGCCACTTGCGCGCGAGAGCGCCGTGCAGTGCCGCGCCGTCACGCGCGAAGAGGAGCAGCGGCTCCGTTACTTCCATGTCGTGCTTGCGCGACGTGGGGATGCGCAGGAGGGACTCGGCCGAGGCGTACAGCGCGCTTGCTTCGAGATGCAGCTTGGCGAGGAGCGCTGGCGACGGGTGCGAGGCGGGGAAGGGCGGGCCCGATGCGACGGTGCTGTCGTACGATGATTTTGTCAGCAGCTTGCGGATTGCGAGGGCTTGCGCGGCGGCGAGAGCGAGTCTGTTTTACGCGGAGTGTTAATTAATTATTTTTTTGGCGCAGGTGAGCCCGTGGTGGGGATGGGAGAAGGGCTCACTTTGATAATGCCGAAGCGACTTCTTTGCTCAGCTCTGGTGGACGGGCACGTATGTTCTTCCAGCTGGGTGTCTGCTCCGCATCGGAGAGGGCGACCGTGCTGATATGTTCGAAGAGGCCGCTCGCCTTGCAGAACTGTGCAACGGCAAAGCCGAGCTTCTCATCCTTCGCCTTACGTTCAATGTCTGAGATGCCGCGCTCGCGTTCATATGAGCCAAGAGCCACAACGTTCAGTCTGGCAAGATTTGAGAGGGCAAAACCATAGGTTACTAGAGTGAAGACGAGCTCTGCAGAGAGTGAAGGGAGCGACAGTCGTGGCGAGTTATTGAAGATCTGTGCTGAAAGCGTGGTTCTCCAGCTGAATACTTGACAAGTGTTAGTGGTAAGGAGGTCAACGCAAGGCGGACATACCTGGTTCTTGAGTCAGCAGAACGTCTCCGCTTTCTAGACAGTTGATAATGGCATAGAGATATGGGAGATACTCTTCCAGTGTCTTTCAGGATAAGTGAGAGACATCACCCCGTGATAGTAATTGGATGATATGACGCACCTTTACAAGTCTCAAGTAGTCCTTGTCACCGTCTGTGTGCCTGCTCTCCTTGAGTACCGCACGCAAATTGGCGCGTGCTTGCGTAGCACTGGAGATCTGAGTAGCGTAAATATCTAAGCCATTAGTAACATGATCCGAAAACGAGAGTGAGCCTGTGGTGGGCAGCTCAAAAGCGTAAATACCGCTGCCCATTGAAGATAACGACAAGGGAGAGCAGCATGGACACGGTGCAGTTGATCGTAATCGAGATGGTGGCTATGAACACAGCCCCGAAATCGGATCACCACGTGGTTTCGGCATGTCTCCATTTGTACCTCGCCGATGCCGAATGCCCGAGGCCGAATCACAAAGGGGGCCGTGAGGGTATTTGTATGGGAACGAAGTCGTCATTTCGTCCTTGTCTTCTTTCATCCCTTACCACCATCATCCCTCGTTCTCATAGTCCTACTTCGCTCTCTTTCCTGAGGAGAGCTGTCCCATCTACTTCCCAGTCGGTTACACACAACAAAAAAGACTTTTCGTAGCTAGATAACAACCCTTCGATTCTTTCCAGCGGTGTGCCATCTTTTATCTTTGCGTTTGCGTAACTTCGCGGCCTGATTGCACAACCTTTAGGTTTTTTTTTTCCCTCCCGATTTGAAGTACTGCGTTCCATCTGGTCTACGGTCTCATGAAGCTCAGGTCGTCGCACCCATCTACGCCCACACCAGCTCCTTTTGTGCAGACTTCTCCCCTTTCTGGGTTCAAGTTCTCAACTATAGGACAAAACCCCACCCTCTTGGACAGGATGGGCGAAAATGTTCATGTGACTCTCCGCTCGCCTTCGCCAGAACAGGAGCTCTCTCAAGATCGAGCCAGCTCGTCTCTTTCTTTTCCCCGTCGGGGCTTGTCTCAGTCTCAGACAACAAGCACCCCTCCAGTGGATTCTACCCTCGTCCAACACCAGCTGGACGCATTGGGCTTTACTCCTATGTCCTCTACACCTTCTGAATCCCACGACGTCAGGCCCCCTCACTTCTATGATCAGCGTCGCACGCCTGTCGTTCCTGATCTTCAGTACCCGAATGTTGCGCCCGATAGTCGACCTTCTTTTGCTGAACAATCGGCGCCCATGGATCAAGATTCGCACCCCCTTCGCCAGCCTTCCGTGCCCCGAAATTTCGCAGTTACATCTGTAGCTGGGAGTGGGGGTGGGTTATCTAATGGTGTAACTGGCGGTCCAGCTTCACCTTCTCCATCGACTCTGCCCCAGCGCTCTCGTAGCCTGGCTCCTACCGAACCCGAGCAACTTCGCCGACCTGTCGAGCACCTCATCAAGTTGGCCTTTGTCCGCGAAGAGCGCATGTCAAGACAACGTGAAATATTCGACCTCCGTTCCGGCGAGCTGTCTACTTTCTCCTCAGACGCGTCGCAAGCGACAAAAACTGTTCAGGATCAGATGGAGCTCATCAAGCTGCAGGCTGAAGAGATGCGTACGCAGGCAGGCCAAATGCTTCAGGAGGCCAACAAAACACGCGAACTGGCGGACCGCTTGATTGCGTCGGTTGAGACGCTTAACGTGGACGTGCCGAACGCTACAAAACATGTGGATCACTTGGTGGAACGCTCCGAACAGATGTCCAGTTTCATGCGAAAAATCTTCGATTGGTTGGCTGCTTTGCGCGTCCGGGAGCAGGAAAAGGTCGAAGCCATTCAAAAGGAACTCGCAGAGCTGGCCCTTGCGGAGATCAACCGTTTAGCAAGAGAGCAAGAACTGCAACGGCAACTGGAGCGCCGAAAAGCGGAAGCGGAAGCGCAAGAGAAAGCTGCCAGAAGAGAAGAGGAGGAGCGCGAAGCCGCCAAGAAGAGGGCCGAAGAAGAGGACAGGAAGAAAGCACACGATGCGCAGCGCGCCGCAGTCGTGGCAGAGAAGCGCAGGGTCATTGAAGAGCAGGCACAATCTATCCAAGCTAGGCGGGAGAAGGAGAGAAGACTCGCCGATGACTCTGGAGGCGGTTCCAATGCACCACCCACTATTTTTTCGGGCATTGCGTCGGAACATACTAACAGCGCTCGGGCTTCAACTTCACTTTCCTTGCCGCCTGCCGTCCCTGGCCCCCCGCGCCCTCCTGCTCGAGGAGGCAAAGGTCCGCTGGAGGTTACCGCACCACTTTCCCAACCTCCACCGTCACCCAACAAAGCCAGAACTGTACCAGCACCAGTCTGGTTTGTCCCTGCGCAAACAGAGGTTGGGCGTACAGTCAACACGGACTCACCATTGAGCTCTACCACTCTCGCATCGGAGTTGCACCCACGCATTGTCGAGCCATCGCAGCGTCCACCTTTGAATCATCTTACGCATGCGCCAGCACAAGACCAGACGCCGCGGCAAGAGCCCAGGCGAGTGACGCCTAATCCGGAGCAACGGCGAGTCGAGATAAAGCGCGAGCCCTCAGTAGAGGAGTTACCTGCTACGCATTTACGGGCATCACCCTCGCGGCCATCAGCACAAATGGCAGATGTGGACGACGGCCACCAGCGGCACCTCGCGATCCCGCACAGAAACCCGAGTCAGGATAGGAACGGAGACCAGCGCAACCAGGCTTCATCTGCGTCCGGCGCAAATCCACTGTATGTTGCGCAAACTGAGGAGAATCGTCATCGCAGCGACCCTTCTGCCCCTGTGCCTCCTGAGCATGCCAGCTCGATCCGCTCTCGAGATCCTGTTCATGGCCGTGCGGTCCAAGGCACGGACGCGCAGGGCTACACCAGACACGATTCCACATCTAGTGACCGATCCCCGCCGCGCTGGAACGATCGAGATCGTCGTTCTCGAAGCCCCCTCCCTAGGCGGCCTCCCTCTCGATCCCCATCACCCTACCCACGCAAGCGGATTCGCTCGGGAACTCCGCACTACGATTCAAGACAAGATTCAGATTACTGGCAGCCACCACGGTCACAGTGGCGTTCACGATGCGATTGGGCAGACCGGGATAGAGGCAGGGACAGGGACAGGCAATTCTACGACTACGATCGTGAAAGGCAAGGTGACAGCCCTCGTCAACGCCCTTTACCGCCCCGTCGAACCACCGATACTTACCGACCGTCGCACTCGCCGACGCCTCCATCACCACGGCAACACCGTTACTCTCCGAGACCTGGCTATCGCTCCCGCTCCCGCTCACCAGGGTATGAGACTCAACGATTCGTTGGCCCAGATGCGCAAGATCGGGAGTCCGAACGAATCAATACTAACGTACGGCGCTATGAGCCTACTTACGAAGCAGAAGAACGTCATACTGTTGAGAGGGAGCAGCGAAGGTGGCAACGGCCCACGCCAAGTCCAAGCGATCGTGACCGGACCCTGACGCCCCCACCGAGGTTAGCGGAGGCTGAAGTGGGTTTACTGGACCGAATTGACATGAATGCAACAGAAGATCGTGGGCGTGGCCGAGGTCGGGTGCCACATGGCGTAACTCGTGGCGGACCTAACCCTAGGCGTGGCTTGCGGGGAGGTCAAAGCGGTGGCCGTGGCCGTGGCAGTGCTTCTGGACCTATGCCGACCTTGTTGACGCGGATGACTGGGACTACGACTCGCGAAATACGCCCGGCACACGCGCCCTCGTTATCTGATCGAATGCAAGACTGAACCCCCTCATCGAACCCGCTGTATACCGGGCTGTCCTTGCGTCATGTCATTTCCACGCCACTCGGAATTTGCGCTCTTGGTGGAGTGGTTCTTTTTTCTTATTGGGTCTTGCACTGTTTGCCTCCACTTTCCCTGTCATCGCCGTGTTCATAGGTCCCTGTATCGTTTCTCACTCGGAGTCCTTTGCTGGGGTAGGTGTCTATTTCACCCCTAACCTTTCTCGGTCCTCCGGGGATTATGTTTTCCTCTTCGGCAGTCGAATTATGTCCTGTACAGTTATGCACCATCTACAAAGCATTGTACATATGTCTGCGGGTCCCGGTTCTGAGTATCTTCTGCGTGTCCTCCGCATGTGCGCAAGGCGAAAGGCGAAAAATGTGTCGTCATCGACATTTTACGTGTATTTAATGGCCGGCCGACCCGGGCCCACCTCCAGCGCCTCATACGTTCTGCGATATCTTCGTGACGGAAATAAGTTGATTTTTCCCTCATGGTGCCACCACCGTTGAGGAACACTACTCTCCCTGCTTGCACTGCAGGAGGCAGAAGTCAGGGCGCAGGGAGAACAAAGGACTATATTGATACCCGTGGTGCCGCGAACATGGTGTAGGGCCAGTGTAAGAGGCGATGTGGCGGCAGCGGGTGGGCGGGCCGCCCAGGAGCACGTCGAACTATGAAGAACCTCAAGCTGGAGCCCGAGAGCCCGAGCGCCCCATCACTCATCCCTTTACGAGTGCCAGGTGCGGTGGGTGGATATTGGGCCCGTCGTGTTCTGGTAGGGGAATGGCACGCATCTGTTCATTCACTCGAAGTTTGTTAGTTACTGTAGTCAAAGCAAGACGTTCTAACTGTCGGACGGACTCAAACCAGAAGAGATCTAATACGGGTGGATGCGAGTTGAGCGCTTCAGCGCCCGGCGCTTCCGCATTATCTCATGCTTGCTTCTTCATATTGTTCCCATGACTGTGCTAAAACTTGACGGCTGCACAGATCACGAAACCTTATAACGTAATTCCCGTATTCAGAACGGCTCGCGCATGTTCCATTCCTCTCTCAAGTAGACCCGTGATACCGAGTGTGGACCTTTTGGTGACATGAACAATAGCGAGAGGGTTAGCCATGTCCGCCTGTAGTACGTCTATTTTCCCGGAGACTGGCCTGCTGCACTTTTGGCAAGTTGGGAACTTGATTCTGGTGCTGGTTCAGAGTATCAAAGGCTATTATTCGATGTCAAAGCGTCACTTACCCAAGTTCGAGCAGAGGGTTCTTATATGTCGAAATGTTGGGTCCGCAGTTGGTCCGCAGCACACGACCGCACGCCGAGGCATTTGTAAGTTCCAAGTCCATATCGCTGTTCGTCTTGAAGGCCATATGACGGCCCAAGGTTCTCAAAGAAGAGACATTTACAATTTTCATTGGATACCGGTGACCAGTGTCTCCTGTTTTTTCCGTATGTGGGTCATGACCCCGTTTCACGCCAAGTTTCCCTTCCGGGCCATCTCTCCCCCAGGTGCAAAGCTGTGTCAAAACACTTTATTCCCCGCACCGTTATCACATGTTTATCGAGCCTACTGACTTGTTGCCCAACATCATCGCGGTCCATCATGATCCCTCGTGTCCATCAGCTGTTCATAGTCGTCAGCTGATACTCTGGTGCGGCCCGGTCTACAGGTGTCTCGTATCCTAGTGCGGCATGGCTCTTAGTTGGTCGCTGGGGGGCGATAAATCGACTCGGGGCGAAGGCAATAATTCAAAGCCATCTCCTTGGCTTCAACTCGAGGTCTGTTTGCCACGTATAATTTCATCTCCGCCTTGGTGCTAGCGTCTTTCTCCCGATGGATTTTATGTCTACTCTACGAGGGATACTAGCTATTAGAAGAACCGTCCCATGTTGCACTTGAGACTGTGATTTGCAAGGTCGTATGAGTCGTTTGGCTACTCCGCACGGCCTTCCTGGAGCCCCATCATATCCACTTCCCATTTCAGTCGGTCTCCAAGACGACTTTCCACATCCGCAAATTGTTCCCGTGGGAGATGGCCAGACTGCCGTTCACTGACATTAGATTCTCTTGATCACCGGACGCCAATATAACTCCCCATTTTGGTGATCATTTTCGTTCGAGTTCTTTTTTTTAAAAATCAATGACCAATTCCGCTCATCTCGACATTCGTGTCATCGTCGGATGGGGGGAGCAGGCATGTGAAAGTTCTCGCCATAACCTGAGGGGACAGCAGGCCCAACTCGGTCATGGACAGGAGAAAAACACTATAAAGCAAGGTAACGGGATTACAATTCAGTTCCACAAGTACTCTGCCGAACATCATGCGCACTTCACTGCTTTTCCTGGCTCTCGCCGTGGCAAACGGCCCGACAGTCGCCTTGTCTTCCGTACTGAGGAGCACCAAGTACACCAGTAGACCAGATAGCGCAAGCGACTACCTGGATAAACTCGTACCAGTCGCAAAGGACGTCCTGGTCAACAGAATAGCTGGTCCAGCTATTGGCGCCGATGTGAGTCCTCCTGCCCCCCTCTGTCTGTTTGTCCGATAGTTCGACACTGACACTGTTCTGACAGCCCGGTGTCCTCACTCCTGTTCTCCCTAAGGCGAATCACCCGGAGTATGACACCTACTGGATCCGCGACGCCCTCCTTGCCTATCACGCCTGGTTTATCGAGCTCATCTTGTCACCCAAAGATCAACAAATACGCGCACTTATGGACGACTACGTGCACGCCCTCATTAGGACCCAGCATGTCGTCAGTATCTCTGGAAGTTCTCTCTCCGGTGGCCTGGACGAACCCTTGTTCGACATCCACATTGGCCAAATCAAGCATCATGATTCCCGTGTTGGGTCTCCTGCTGCTGGTGCGCCACCGCGCTGCATGTGTAATTTTTTAAAGTTCATTTCATCTTACAGACGGGCCACCGTTTCCGTGCTCTATTCCTAATCGAGTACGCCGAGTGGCTACTTCGGCCGGAACAAGCCAACGGCACTTGGGTCGCAGACGTTCTCTGGCCCGCTATCGACCTAGACCTCCAGTGGATCTCTTTGCACTGGAATCAGAGCTCGTAAGTCCAGGGTATTACCATGTCGAGATCCGACTAATAATCGCTGACTGCTCATCTTAGATGGGATCTCTGGTGGACCCCCGTGTGGGGAGGGTCATACTGGACGTCATCCCTCCAGTACCGTGCTCTCGTCGCAGGAGCGCGCCTCAGTCATACGATAGGCCGCTATCACAACACGCTCGGATACGATAAGGTAGCCCCACAGGTCCTTGATTACCTCCAGGAAAGTAATCCCTCTCCATCGGTGTTGAAGACGTAGGCTGAGATATGCCTTCATGCAGTCGTTCTGGAACGAGGAGGAGGAATATATGAGTGAGACCACGATTACCAATGTTACCTCTGGTGGGCGGTCGGGTATAGGTGCGGCACCGCTGACTGTTTCGGTTATCAACTTCGACCCCACACTCGGTTGCGACTCGGCGACATTCCAACCTTGTTCGGACCGTGCGCTCTCAAGCCTCAAGGTCGTCGGCGATGCCTTTAAGCGAGTCTTCCCGATCAACCAGCAACTACCTCCCAACCAATCCCCTTACTTTGGTCACTTCCTTGAAGAGAAATGGAACGGAGGGAGTGTAAGAGCACAAGCCCTTTGATCACGCCCGGGACTCTGTCGGCTGAATGTTGGTTCTAGGTCCTATACTTTGCTACATTTAACATCGCAGAGCAGATATTCGACGCACTCATCACGTGGGACCTCATCGGCAGCCTCAGCGTCACCGACATCTCTCTCAAGTTCTTCCGACAATTCGACAATCTTGTCTTAGTTGGAACGTACCGCAAGGGCTCGCCGACGTATACGAAGTTGACGTCCGCTCTAAAGGCTTGGGCCGAGAATACCCTTATTTCAGTGGAGGCATACACGCCAGACGACTTTATCCTCCCATTGATGATGAACAAGACAACCGGAAAGCCGGTCCCGCCAGAGGGTTCACTTCGTAGCCAAGTCGCAGTACTCGGTGCGCATAACGCATACAATGGTGTGATCCCTCCGTCGTGGGCTCACGGCGGCGGCTATTCGAAGAACGAGCCGAAGAAGTCGTCCATAAACAGACACGATTGCGGCCTCGGGTTGGGCTCTGGTAGTCAGTTTGGTTTTGGATTCTGGTGAACGCGGATAGGATCTGTGTGGGTACGAGTGGGGATGGCCGCAACTGACTACGTTTGGACGGGTTTCTTTGTCGTGCGACTTGTAATGTGTATACTATGTGTTATGAATATGGTTCGAGTGAACAACAGGATTCAAAAAAAAAAAAAACCCACGCCCTGGGTTTGTGAGGGACAACAAGAGAGCCTGGGGGGAAGGAGGGGCGCGCTCAAAACCGAGGCGTCCTCTCGCCTCCGCACTGCGCGCAGGGCGACACGCAAACCGGGGAGGCGGTAACCCGTAAGAGCCCCCCAGGGGATTGCCCGCAAAGGGAGACACGCGAACGGGAGGCCGCGTGGGCACGGGAGGGGCGCCCCCCTCCCCTGTGAATGCGCCAAGGGGGGGACGCGCCCAAACCCAGAGGCGATACCCCTCCCGCCTATTTACCCGCAAAGGAAATAGAAGCGCGCCGCGGAATCATGCGGGGGCCACGCGGAGCGGAGCGCGCACCTCCTCTCTATCGACTTGGACAAAAAAAAAGTTCATAGTTTATGTAGCTTTTATTAGCCTATAATACATTTTTTTCTCTTTGATAACTCACACAAGTTGACCGGAAAAATCATGTTTTATAATATTATTTATTAACTAATACAGCTATCGACGTAGATCTCCAGTGGATCTCTTTGAACTGGAATCAAAGCTCGTGTCAAAGCTCGTGAGTATAGAGTCTTACTCCAGATCCAGATCCGGGATCTAATTGCTGACGCCGACGCTAGATGGGATCTCTGGTGGCCCCCTGTGTCACGGCGGTGGGGAGGGTCATACCGGACGTCATCCCCCCAGTACCGTGCTCTCGTCGCAGGAGCACGCCTCAGTCATACGATAGGCCGCTATGGCAATACGCTCGGATATGACAAGATAGCCCCAATGGCCCTTGATTATCTCCAGGAAAGTCTCCCCTCTTCGTTAGTGTTAAAGACATAGGCTGAGACATGCCTTCATGTAGTCGTTCTGGAACGAGGAGGAGGAATATATGAGTGAGACCACGATCACAAATGTTACATCTGGTGGGCGGTTGGGTATAGGTTCTGCACCTCTGACTGTTTCGGTTATCAACTTCGACCCCACACTCGGTTGCGACTCGGCGACATTCCAGCCGTGTTCGGACCGTGCGCTCTCAAGCCTCAAAGTCGTCGCCGATGCCTTTACGGAAATATTCCCGATCAACCAGCAACTACCTCCCTAACCAATCGCCATACTTTGGTTCTCTTCTTGGAAGATACATTGTACGGAGGGCACGTAAGCAAACCCTCTGATCACACTTGGGGACTGCGTCAGCTGAACGTTGGTGCTAGATGCAATACTTCGTGGTGCTCAACGTTGCAGAGCAGATTTTCGACGCGCTCCTCACGTGGGACCTGATCGGCAGCCTCACTGTCACCAAGGTCAATGTCGAGTTCTTCCGGCAATTACAGTCTCGTATTACTTGGAACATACATCAAGGGCTCGTTGACGTACAACATATTGACGTCCGCTCTGAGGACTTGGGCCAAGAATACCCTCATTTCGCTAGAGAGCCGCACGCCGTCCGACTTTGTCCTCCCGCTCATCATGAACAAGACAACCGGAGAGCCGGCCGCTCCATGGGGTGCTCTTCGTAGCCAGGTCGCGGTGCTAGGTGCGCATAACGCATTCAATGGGGTGATACCTCCTTCGTGGGCTCATGGGGGCGAGTATCCGACGAGCAGGGCCGAAGAAGTCGTCCATAAGCAGACACGGTTGCAGCGTGGAGGTGGGCCCTGAGAGTCAGTTCGTTTTCGGGTCCTGAAGAACACGGGAGGGGGTTTGGAAATACGAGTGAGAATGACTGCGAGTGATGACCTCTTAGGGCAGGTTTCTTGTCGTGCGATTTGTAAAGACCACGTTATGTTTTGAACATGTTCGAATACCAAACAATACGCTTTAGGCCAGTGAAAATGGGTAACGAGGCAGGATCAACGGTTATGTGTTCGACTTTCTGTTAATCAATTAATCAACCCCGAGAACAAGACGCCCCATACAACATACCTCGGACAAACTGACATCAGACACGTTTTTGCCAACGCCTGTCATATCCTTCGCGTTCTCTCTCCCTTCCGCATGCCTGATGAAAACTTAGAGGTATTTACCTCGCTAGATAAGTACCGCCAAGGCGTCGTTAGAAAATAAGGCTCATTGTCCCGTCTAGTTCCTTACAGTAAAGTACTCGTCGTGTGTGAGGCGTGTTGTTAATTTCCGTGGTGATGGTCCTTGTGATTGGTTAGGACAATTGGGGGCCTATCGCCTTACGGGACTAGGGCTGTTCCGAGTCGGTTTCTTTTAATAACCACCAACGGGCTTTCTAGCTTCAGCACTTCGATTGACCAAGGAGAGTGCGAGATAACAGCCTGTCCCTTCAGAGAGCTCGATACGCGGCTGACTCAGGTTTCAGGCCTTTCAGGCATGGCGCCACCATGGGGCTCTGAGAGGGAGTTCTTTCCATGCGTGAAACTCAAAAACGTACTTTATTGCACCAAATGATAATACAGTCGAGGTTGGAGCCATAAAGACCTAAAGGACATAACCAACACTAAGACGACGCACAAAGTCAGACCGGGCGGCCTGGAGTAAAACGGCTACTCTCAAGGAGTAGTGGGATCAAAAAATTCGTGACAGTCCAAGAGTAGTCTGAATCGAGTTACGCGAAAAACGCGCGCCGCGAAGTGCACTCAAGGACGTCCGCCTGCAGGCCGTCATCAAGGCTCCTCATACGCCACTCGCTCCGGCCGGTGTGTACACCACCGGGCCCTAAAACGCAACTGCCACGGGAAATTAGCGACGTCACATTACGTCACGATGCCAATTGACAGTTACGCCTGGTATTGGTATACCAATATTGGTGCAAGGAAAGCACAAAGTCGCGAGTGAGAGGATTCTGGGGTTCAATGATGACATAGATTGGGATCCATTATCATCTTGACCTTGTTCCGCTGATGGTCTCTGTGTCCGCCGTGAAGGCGAGAGTGACGCGATAGAGCAAAGACAGCACTGCAAAAAAAAACGAGCGGATGATGCCCGGTCCTCGCAGCATTCCCAAGCCCACGTATCCCCAACCCTCAGGCCACCACGCACGAGGCGAGGTGGCCATCGCCGGGTATAAATGGGGACCACAGGGCGAGTTTCTGGTATGCCGCTCTGCGCGATGAGCACAGGGCCCTGCTAGAGCCGATCGAGGAGGACGAATACTCAGACCTTAGCCCGCTCACGAGGGAGATGCACTGGCACCTGTAGGGGGAGAGCATCGCGGCTTTCGGACTGTCATCGATGCGGGAAAAAAAAAAACAAGGACGGCGAATTTATATTCCCTACGTGGGAAGTCGGGTTACATAATCCATCTTCCGAGTCAGTGCGGAGTTATAACCGGCCAATGTTGTCGTCGACTGTCGAGCACCTGTAGGGGTGGAAGGCTCTGGCCATCCGGGTCGGTGTGCTATACAGATGCACACGCGTATAGCATAAGAAAACGTTAGAGCTACTATATCTGGGCATGCAAGCGTCCGTAAAGTTTGCCATGATAGATCATGCAGCACCCCGTACATTTGTCCTTCTTGGTCCGCGGTCGATATCCATCACGTTGGGTTTACGTTGGGGGGATTCGCTTTCTAGTAACGCCTGAGCAAATTGACGTACACCATGAATCAATTGTGGGGTCACCTGGTCGACGACTTTGGGAAGAGAGCGGCGAGCGGGATCAGCAGATCGACTCCAGGAACGCATCACGGTCCTTGACACTTTCTCCCATTCGTATTACAATAAGGTGAGGGTCGAGAGCCCCAGAATTTTTTTTTCAAGCCCGATATAAAGAGTCGTTGACCGTTTGTCGTCCCATTTCGAGTCACTGACCGTCCTTGCTCTTTTTTTCCCGAATTCCAACACCCGATTCAGTCCGAGTATACGATCATGTCATTTGGGCGACAACTGCTCCGGACTGCGTCGCGCGGCTCGCGCCGATCGCTAATTCCTCAAGTGCTGTGCGTCTTATCGTATTGGCTTACGGGGATGGTCTGTCTGATGTCGACATGCTCCGACCGCGCGGTGCCGCAGAAAACGCTCGATGGCGACCGCACCCCCCATCGATTTCGCGAAGCGTCATGTCAGCAAGGGCGTAGCCCGCCTCTCGGAAGACGTCATCGAAAGAGCCGAGGGTTCATGGGTCACATTACGGGGCGGGCGGACGGTACTTGACTTTACGTGTGGTATTGGTGTTACAAACCTGGGTACGTTGCTATAGGAGTTTTGCTTCGCGGTTCGATGCTGAGGGTAGGCGTCATCTAGGCCATTGTCACCCAAAAGTCAGCAAAGCCGCAGCGGACCAATGTCTCAATCTTGTACACGGCCAGGTGAAGCACCCCTCCCCTACACCGTCCCCTCTTTTCTGAATGCGAAAACCAGTGCGGCATCGCGTATCACGAGCCGTATCTGCGCCTCATCGAACGTCTGCTCTCCATCATGCCGCACACCTCGCTCGACTCGTTCTTTTTCGCGAGCTCGGGCTCCGAGGCAGTTGAGGCAGCACTAAAGATGGCCCGGGGCATCACGCGCAAGCAGAATATCGTCGCAATGCAGGGAGCGTTCCACGGGCGCACGTTCGGTGCGATGGCGTTAACTAAGAGCAAAACTGTCTATGCCGACGGGTCCTCACCTCTCATGGTGCGTCCCTCTCCCACTCACACGTACCCCCTCGCCTTGCTTAACGTACCCTGTTTGACGCGGGGTGCACCCGTAATATAACAGCCAGGCGTGGTGACGGCGCCGTTCCCGTACTGGCACCACTTCAACTCCGCACCGGGCGCGGACGACGCCGAGCTCGTTCGCGCGTCGCTGTACCAGCTGGAGCTTTTACTCCTTCAACAGAGCGCGCCATCGGACACGGCCGCCATCATCGTCGAGCCCGTGCTCGGCGAGGGTGGGTATGTCCCTGCGCCTCCAGCCTTCTTGCAAGGGCTGCGCGAAATCTGCGACAAGAACGGCCTGCTTCTCATCATCGACGAGGTGCAGAGCGGGTTCGGGAGGACCGGGCGGATGTTCAATATCGAGTATAGCGGGGTACGGCCGGATTTCCTGATTATGGCCAAGGTGGGCCCTACTTTGTTGCTGCATCGCCCGCGGTGACGTAATGTCTGAGCTATGACAGGGCCTTGCAAATGGGTTCCCGCTCAGTGCCATTGCCGGTCCGAAGGGTCTGACAGATAAACTCAAGCCGGGGACGATGGTGAGACTGCTCTACGTCTATCGATGGTGGCTCGTGTCAAGTGATAATCGTAGGGAGGGACGTATTCTGGCAACGCAGTTTCATGCGCTGCGGCAGTCGCAGTTGTGGATGCGCTTAAAGAGGAGAGGATATTAGAAAACGTCAATGCACGGTACGTCTCGTGTGCTTTTGCACTCTTAATCCCTACTGAAGTCCTTGATCTGCTCAGCTCCGCAGAGCTTTTCGAAGCACTTAGGGCATTGAAAGCCGACCCTACCGTGGGGCCGCACATCCTTGACGTGCGGGGGCAGGGTTTGATGGTCGCCGTCGAATTCGCTTCACCAGCACATTCTAGCTTCGACCCAGCGGTCCAGAATAAGACACCCCCGAATATGTCCATGAGGGTGTCTAAGCGATGCCTTGAGAAGGGCTTGCTTCTTCTTACGACATCAGTATATGAGTCGGTGCGATTTATCCCAGCACTGAATATTTCGCCCGAGGATCTTGTGAAGGGGATCAAGATCTTCAAGGAGGCTGTGGAGGAGGTAATCCACGAGGCATAAAAGTATGGCAGCTGTGTGTACTGTATTCGTATAAATAAGCAAGTTATCAACAATTCAATTATCTCTGATTTGGAAGAATTGTCGTGGTGAGAGAACAAGACGGTCGTCCTCTGGTAACATGAGGGAAGCGGAGTTTGATTGGTCCCTGATCAGCACGCGCCACCTAACCGCGGGTTGCGCACGCGAGGCGAACCTCATTTAGCTTGCCCACACTGTATGGGCGTGTTTTCCGGCTCGCAATGTCATCTTGAACTCGCCACTTGTTATTGTCTCTCCGTCTTTCCCCCATCTTTCACCATGGTCCCCCTCCTCCACACCATCGCAGTCGCCATCGGCCTGCTCGCTCTGCTCTTGCCAGTCCAAGCCTACATTCCCGCGGTCCCAACAAACGATACCAACGCTGCCATTGCCGATGGATTGAACGTCACGGATATCTCACGGGTATATCTGCAGTGGTACAATGTCGTGGGGTGAGTGGCATGCTGCTTTAAGCGTGTTGAGTACCATGGTCGCTTCGGGCTCTGGGCTATGGTGGTAAACCACGGTGTGGAACTGAAACCGGGGAACATGGAACATCATGATATCGCCTTGATGGCAGTGCAGGCAGCCCTGGGTTGGTACATAGAGACGGGGCAAAAGGTCACATGAACCCCCTATCTGATTGACTTGTACACCCTTATGTCGGGTCTCTGCTGTAGTCGTATCCCATTCTTTCCCATCTCCATCTCCACCTCCTGATCGGCCAACCCTCTACCGTTTTCACTTTCAAGACATATCACTGGTTTCTTATTGGACACGGGTGCTGACCCCTTACATCTCTGTCCCAGTTTGCCCGGCGAAGACTTCCAGACGGTATCATACCAACTGGTTCGCCAAGACAGCAACGGAGTTAGCAAGGTGCGCGCGAGGCTTGCCTTGTGCTTCCGTGCTGCGGCTTATGGGTGGGGCAGGGCGCGCTCGTGCGCTTTTCCGAAGAGAACGCAAAGAATGTGACTAACGATACCAGTGCGTAATTGATATCTGTCATCGGCGCCCCAAGTTATAGCCTCGTGGGGGCCTAACAAGCGCCACGCAGCGACAACGCCCTGGATAGCGCTCGTCTCATGTGACGCCAATACGACACACGCATCACAGGATGACGACATTTTCACGCTCGCAAATGACAGAGGGGCCGTCGGAGCGGTAATCATTGTACCCCATTTTAACGTCTAGCAAGTACTCACCCGCGTTTCGCTATAGCTGCTTTATTCTGAGTGGTCACGGGCGTGCATTATAAACCCAGAATACACGGATCCCGACCGTTTCAATAAGCTGATGGACATATTTTCAACGCAGTCGCTTGCATCTGCGCGCGTTATTCTCACCCAACTCGACACCGTAAATACTAGCGTTTATGGCGATTATAACCCCGCAACTCTCAATGCCTCTCAAGCCGCGATCAACGATACCCTCGCAGCTGGCTATCCAACTGCGCCGGGCTATCTATGGGCAACCCTCGCCGCATACAATGCTACGGCTCCCTTGGGCATTAATAACTCTGGCAGTGATACACAGGGAACACAAACTGGGGGTGGCGGGGGTACAGGCAGTTCGAAGACCACCCTTGCGATGTGAGGGGTTACTACGCCGTGCATCGGACCCTGATCACTCACGGATAATCCAGGATTATCCTCTATGCTATCACCGGTTGCATTGCGGGCTTGTTCGCTGTGGTCATCATCACCGGTGTAGGCACTTTAGTTTACCTGGCACGCCTAAAGAATGCTCACGCACGGCCCATCTGGTACAGGTTATCCGCGCTGTCCGACACCCAGAACGGTATCGCGCTGCTGCCAGCTCAGGCGACGGCGGACCGGGCCGCGGCGGTGTGCTCACACGAGCAATTCTCGACACGTTCCCGCTGATCAAGTTTGGAGCACGGCGCGCAGAAGCAGAGACGCAGATGGAGGTGAAGGACCAAGACCTCGAGGCGTACGGAAATAGGCCGACGCTCGAGATGCGAGACATTCAGAACGAAGCTCCCGCGACATCATCTGCAGGACTTGAAAACGCGCACGCCGCAACGGTAGAAGACGTAGATACAGCAGACGACGCAGCACGGCCCCACAGCCGTGTGCACGACGACGACCCGGAGCTAGCTGACGTCCCGGTCCCGCCAGCACGGCCCCGGGCCGGGCCTTCCGATTCGGCGCCGAGAGCGGTATCAGCGGCGGACCCGCTGCCCGAGTCGATCGGCCGCGAGACGTGCCCGATCTGCATCGTCGATTTTGACGACGGGGATGACGTGCGGGTATTGCCATGCGAAGGCAAGCACGTCTTCCATCAGGCATGCGTCGACCCGTGGCTGCTCGAGCTCTCTAGCTCGTGTCCGATCTGCCGACACGGTAAGAAACCCTACCAACCCCGCTCCTCCCTGCTTACGCGGCATGTAATATTTTTGTTAGACTTCCAGGCGCTGGAGACGATGCTGGCTGGTGGTGAGCCGACCGAACGTCGCGCCTCGCAGCCGCCGCGCTTCTCGCGCTACCTGCGCTTTGCGCGACGCCGTCACCGGCACAGGATGGATGAACTGGACCCCACTGACCCGCCGGTGGCGCTCGCTCCTGGCCAGGAGCACTGATGGGTTTCTCTTTCGGTCTGGGACACGCGACGCGATTATGTCTGCGTAGAGTCTATTTTACCACCCCTTCTGTCCCTTTGCGTTTGTACTCTCGATTGTTCTCCTTCAGGCTCATTCGTAATCTATGTACTTAGTGTCTGTATAACTACAGTAGCCTGAACTTTCCCCAAAAGACGATGCGAGGTTCTGGCACTATCTTGAGGACGTTCTGGGTGGACGACGTGATCGCCCCAATTACTACGAGCTGACTACCCACTTCTCCTTTTGGGATACAATACAGCCCAGCATGGACAACGCGAGGCTAGACCTGATTATTAGTCGAATCGTACTAAGGGAGATCGGAGCATACGCTCTACTCCCGGCCGCCAACCACGCACGCGTCCCAGTAACTCGGGCCGACCACTGCGCCGCCATATCACAGCACTCCTTGTGCTTCCTCTCTCGCTATGCGTGTCGTGTCCTCGAAGCCGATATACTTCGATGGCCCGATCAGCCCCGCGGCGGAGCTTGCTTCGAAACTCGCATGCCGAGGGCTTAGCCCAGCTCGACCAGATGACCCGTGACTTTAGGGCGAATAAGGGTCAACTAAAGCTTTCCAATCATACTAGTATAGTCTCGATGAATTTTTATCATTCATAATACTTCGGACTGGCTGAAAAACTACGGATATACAATAGCGGTTCTATCTAGGGGTTAATACAAGTAGTCCAACTGCGTCCATGTACGGAAGTGGAAAGATCAATGCGGGTTTCGTGTTCGCCGGCGACCCATATATTACTTGGGCGGTGAAGATGTGCCCTATGTATCAGAGGGATCCACACTAAAAGTTCACCATTACTGCCACATATCCATCCCTCGTCGTTGACGATGGAGTGGTCGGCGAAGTCGGCGTGGCTTGTAGTTACTGTACTTCCTGTCGTAGCATTTAACATGCGAGTCGATTCGCGTTCTGATGGGGTGGTACGCTGGTCATCAGGGGAGAATGCCACAGACTCGACCAAATCCACGTGTCTAGTAGGCGGGCTAGCTGCTGTTCCTCCAGTGGAGACGTTCCACACACGAATTGTTTGGTCCGAAGAGCCTGAGACGATGCGCTGGCCGTCTGGCGAGAATGCCACAGACTCGACCGAATCCATGTGCCCAGTAAATGGGCCTGCCACAATCTCTCCCGTAGTGGAGTCCCATACACGAATTGTTCGATCGTCCGAGCCTGAGACGATGCGCTGGGAATCTGGCGAGATTGCCACAGACAAGACCGTATCCGTGTGTCCAGTAAACGGACCTGCCACTGTCTCTCCCGTAGTGGCATTCCACACACGAATTGTTCGATCTTTCGAGCCTGAGACGATGTGCTGGCCATTTGGCGAGAATGCCACAGATTTGAGTGAGTTCGTATGTCCAGTAAACGGGCCTGCTACTGTCTCCCCCGTCATGGGGTCCCACACACGAATTGTCCGATCTTGCGAGCCTGAGACGATACACTGACCATCTGGCGAGAATGCCACAGACCAGACTAAACGCGTGTGTCCAGTGAACGGGCCCGCTGCTGTCTCTCCTGTCGCGGCGTTCCACATACGGATTGTTCGATCCTCCGAGCCCGAGACGATGCGCTGACCTCTTCTGTTTCCAAATTTGCGGACAGATGGTCTTGGTCGTTATGGACTTGATCTGAGGACTCAACGCGCATCACAAATTTTTGTGTAGCGAATTATTACTGCCGAGTGTCATTGGAGGCGGCGTTCGGTGCGCAAATGGCATGCTGCATGACGCCGGGCTCGTCTTCGGTGATCTACGTCGACCAAATATTGGTTCTGGTGAGGAATTGCACGCGATGCTGGTCGATTGTGACTGGGCTGGACAGGCGGGAACGTACCCGCCATAAATAAAGACGCTTTCGTATTGAACTGACCGCATGAGGTCGAGCCCGGGGCGAAAATCAAGAAGGAACACGACTGGAAACCCATAAGATCGCTAGAACTTGAAGCTTGAAGCTTGAAGTTGCGTCAGCGATAAGAACGTTTGATGGGTGGGGTCGTGTAGAGCATAAAAGGTTGTATCGTATAAAATCTCAAGCAATGTGACGAGTAGAGACCGGGAATGCAGCTGCAGTCACGGGGGGAAGTATCCTTCAACTTCAAATATAGGTTCAAGTTCGGGTACTGTAAGTTACACTGGGCCTGGGAATCGGTCTTTTTGTCATAAAACGTCTAAATTCCTAACAAAACCAAGAACAAAACGTAAACTCTTTCCAGGTGCCCGACCATAGTCCACCACAAAAGACCGATTCCCGGGCCCAGTGTTAGGGGTGTGTGCGACACCCAGACTTGTCTAAGTTAGTTGAATAAGTCGTGTGTAGGCGTGATCGTCGGCCGACGCACTCACGGATTAGGTAGTTGTTCCTCCGGATGGTCCTGCCAAGCGGACAGCATCATGTGGACGAGGCGTGGTTACCTACTGCCGTAGACGCTCTAACTTGACCAATCTGACCCCCCCAAAAATTCCCCTATCCAGTATGGCCGCTGCAAGAGATGTGGAGCACCAGGAAACGTTCTCGAATTCGTGCGTAAATACAGTAGCCATTGACCCATGACTCTCTCAATAGTGACCCACTACTCCAGCCTGAATCCTTCAGCACCGCAAAATCCAGGGAGAGGGTGCGTCAATCCCCTTTTCTGTGTACGATACTCGGTCAAGAACCGTCCTTGGATAGACCTCAAATCGCCGAATCGCAGGAAAGCCTATCTCAGCTATGTGTTCAAGTGACTGGTATGTACTTGAATTTTGACTCGTTGATCCCCCGATAAGCTTTTATTAGTCCTCCGAGCGCAAAACCTTCCCCATATCAAGAGTCATCTTGACACAAAGTTCTTCGTTACTGTAACTAGTCAAATAACAACAAAGAAGACATCAAGTGTTAAGACTGAGGGACCAATGGTGGAATGGAACGAGAACATTGACGCTTTGTAAGGCATACTATTTTAGTCCCCATTTTCGGCTGAGAGTTCTGTTCAGCATCGTACAACCGCTTTCATGTTTTGTACTGCGTCTTTATAAGAAGCAGCAAGGACGTCAAGATACCCTTATCGGAACGCATGCGATGATACCTTTCGAATCCCGAACTGGTTCGTGTCTTATCAGAACCTCACTTGTTTGACTAGCTGAACACCTCGGGTGTAGACGTCCCTTTTCCACTCACCAATGGCAACGGACAAGCTGAACAGTCGATCCAACCGGTTATACTCTACTTGACGGTCGTTGTGTCGCCGAAAACGATTTCCTATCCGGTCTTGCCCATCAACGCCACCAATCTCCGATCGGCCGAGGTCAACGAGTCGCCCTCTAGAGAGGCTACGAAGCCCTCTATGTCCCAGGACTCCATGATCACCACTCGATCCACCGCCGCAACAGGCTCTGCGACCCTCTCACATCCGACGGATCGCCTCCCCGGCGAGACGAGCGCCCCTATGCTGCCAGCGGCCGATGGACGTGCGGGGGTGCCACTTGCGGAGAATGCTCTCAATAACGCCGACGAGGCCATGACGACAATTAATCTCTCGAGTACATTGGAAGGTGCTCTTGAGAGGATCAAGTGGGTGATGGATGCTGTGAGCTCGATTGCGGAAGTGCGTGCGATGTCCTTTTTGCCATTCCTTGACTGAGCAGAATTTGGTCGTCAGCTTCATCCGTATGCAAAGATGGCGTATGGTCTACTTTTTGCGATCCCCAAGGTGATTTGTTCGCGCTAATGTCGGACTGAAATACTTATGCTATGTTTATTCGGGTGTTAGACACTCCTTGAACAGTTTGAACGTGACGACAACATCCGGGCATTACTTGTCGCCATGCACGATGCATTCGATTTCGCAAATCAGGAAGACCGTTTCAAAACTCTAACCATCGAGCGTGTTCCCAGACAGGCACAAATTCTTACGCTGATGTTGCAGCATGTGTGTAATTGCTGTGACTTTATCCAATCGTACGCAAAGAATTCGCATTTCTGTACGTCATCTTTATCCATTTGAGTGGCCAACGTAAACATGGGGTTTTTAGGGAAGCGAATGTTAAAGAATACAGGTAGCCGAGTCGACAAAAAAATCGAGGACTTTCGGACCACCCTTCTCGAACTGCACCACGCTTTCTTGGCTGAGGCTGCCGTCAAGACAGAGATAACTGCACTCCGAATTCTGGACGATACGGGAATAATTTCGATCAATGTCGACAAGATTTTAAGCCAGCTTGACGGGTTGGCTACCCAGCTGAAATGGGTGTCTTACCAAGTCTCGGACGTGTCTGGCCAAGTCTCAGACGCCGGTACGTAGCCCTGATACCTTAAGGGTTATCGACCTGATAAATTGTCACAGAGATAGATGCCAAAATCAGAGAAATCCCATACGGCACAGGCTCGCGATTCACACCCAACAAGGGTTGTCTTGCGGGAACACGCGCGGCCTTCCTGGACTTCGTTGTCAATTGGGTGAACGATCCCGCTTCCGAGCGTTGTCTCGTTCTTTTCGGGCAAGCAGGCACAGGAAAGTCATCAATTGCGCATGAGGTCGCACGTCGCTTCGACAAAATTCATCGACTTACGTCATCGTTTATCTTTTTGCGGAAGGAGCAATCAAAGCGGGAGGCTTATCACCTGTTCACAACTCTCGCTCGCGATCTCTCCGACCGCTACCCTTCGTTTAAATCCGCGCTTGGAACCGTCGTGAAGGACAACTCTTCTCTCCGAGCTGGCACACGTGACTATGATACCCTCTTTCAATCCCTTATCCTGGAACCGCTTAAGGACCTACACATCGTCGGACCTATTCTTGTTGTAATTGATGCCCTGGACGAGAGTGGGGACGCAACTGGTAGAACGGGATTACACACATTTCTCGCTCAAAACCTTATCCGACTGCCATCGAACTTCCGTGTGCTCATCACCTCGAGACCAGAAGAAGGCATCGAGCCTGCGCTAGTCGGAGCGCCATCAGTCAGGATCAAGCACATGAATGATTCCGATTTGGCTGCTACGACTAATGATGATATTCTCGCGTTTTTTCGGAAGGAGCTCTCGTCAAACGAGTTCAAAAACTATATCGACGAGCTAGCAAAAAGGGCAGAGGGATTGTTTCAGTGGGCGGCGGTTGCCAGTCAACTCATCCTAGATCCTCCCGGGCGCTTTGGTTATAGCAAGAAGAAGTGTATAAGCCATCTACTGAATTCTAGTACAAATCGCGATGGACAAGACCCATTGGATGAATTATACAAAGAAGTCCTCGAAGGATACTTCACAGACCAAGAAGCACGGGTTCTATTCCGCTCTGTCGTGGGACAGCTCCTTACTGCAGTTGAACCCCTCAGTATCCGGTCCCTTACCACTCTGCGACGACACGCGAGCGATGACGACGACGACAGTGATGCCGTTGTTATACTTCTCCGTCGCCTTGGCTCGTTGTTGAGTAACATCAATTCATCCGACGAAAACCTTCCTATCACACCTCTCCACACATCATTCCGCGATTTCCTCACAAACAAGGAGAAGAGCGGCGAATTTTATGTTGGCCTTCGTGACGCTCACCGTCAATTAGCTCATTCATGTCTCAATCTACTACTCAAGGACCTCAAATTCAACATCTGCAATCTCGAAACATCCCATCTTGCCAACAAGGATGTCACAGACCTTAACTCCCGCGTCGATCAACACATCTCACCTGCTCTGTTATATGCCTGTCGTTTCTGGGATGACCATTTGGAACATATTGGTTTCGAAATCGATCTGCTTGGACATCTTCAAACCTTCTTTGCAAAGAAATTTCTCTTTTGGTTGGAGGCTCTTAGCTTGACAAACTATGTTGGTATTGCTTCGGCAGCGTGCGAGGCTCTGAAGGTGTGGTTAGCCTCCGGTCAAGAAGTGAGTCGTTGATTGGTGAGGAAGGAAAAAAACTAATAGCCGGCGATCGCAGCAGGTCTCTCAGACGGAGCTAGAGGAATTGAGGTCGTTCGTCAATGATGCCTCCGTGTTTGTACGGTATTCCGGGATGGCCATGGCAAAGAGTGCTCCACATGTCTATCTTTCTGCTCTACCATTTGCGCCAACTCGTTCTGCCGTCTCTGCACATTATTCCAGTTCATTTCCTCGAATGTTGCGCGTGGAACGTGGGCGGTTGTCTCACTGGCCGTCATCGGAGATGGTGATTCCAAACGTTGGGGGTTTAGAAATTTCCATTGCGCTCTCACCGGATGGCCAGCGCATCGTCTCGGGCTCAGACGATGGAACGGTTCGTGTGTGGAGTGCCACGACGGGAGAGGCAGTGGCAGGCGTGTATATTGAACACACGGAATCGGTCAGGTCTGTGGCGTTCTCGCCAGATGGCCAGCGCATCATCTCAGGCTCGGACGATGGTACAATTCGTGTGTGGAATGCCACTACGGGAGAGACAGCGGCAGGCCCATTTACTGGAAATTTAGACTCGGTCTTGTCTATGGCCTTCTCGCCTGATGGCCAGCGCATCATCTCAGGCTCGGACGATGGATCAATTAGCGTGTGGAACGCCACTACGGGAGAGACAGCGGCGGGCCCATTTATAGGACATACGGATTCGGTCTGGTCTGTGGCATTCTCGCCAGATGGCCGGCGCATCGTCTCAGGCTCGGATGATGAGACAGTTCGTGTCTGGAACGCCACTACGGGAGAGACAGCAGCAGGCCCATTTACTGGACACGCGAAGCGGGTCAGGTCTGTGGCGTTCTCGCCAGATGGTCAGCGCATCGTCTCAGGCTCGGATGATGAGACAGTTCGGGTCTGGAACGCCACTACGGGAGAGACAGCAGCAGGCCCATTTACTGGACACGCGAAGCGGGTCAGGTCTGTGGCGTTCTCGCCAGATGGCCAGCGCATCGTCTCAGGCTCGGATGATGAGACAGTTCGTGTCTGGAACGCCACTACTGGAGAGACAGAGGCAGGCCCATTTACTGGAAACACGTCTTTATTCACTTCTGTAGCATTCTCTCCAGATGGCCAACGCATCGTCTCAGGCTCTTCCGATGGAACAATTCGTGTGTGGAACGCCATTACGGGAGAGACGGAAGCAGGCCCATTTGCTGGACACACGAAATCGGTCAACTCTGTGGCATTCTCGCCAAATGGCCAGCGCATCTTCACAGGCGCGGACGATGGAACAATTCGTGTGTGGAATGCCACAACAGCAAAGACAGAGGCAAGCCGATTTACTGGACACACGAATAAGGTCTGGTCGGTGGCATTCTCGCTCGATGGCCAGCGCATCATCTCAGGCTCTTACGATAATACAATTCGTGTGTGGAACGCCGCTACGGGAGAGACAGAAGCAGGCCCATTTATAGGACATACGGGTTCGGTCTTATCTGTGGCATTCTCGCCAGATGGCCGGCGCATCGCCTCAGGTTTGCAAGATGGACAGGTTTGTGTGTGGAATGCCACTACGGGAAAGACAGAGGCAGGCCCATTGATAGGACACACGAATTCGGTCGACTCTGTGGCATTCTCGCCAGATGGCCAGCGCATCGTCTCAGGCTCAGGTGATAGAACAATTCGTGTGTGGAGCGCCACGAGTGGAGAGATAAAAGCAAGCACATTTACTGGACACGCGGATTCGGTCAACTCTGTGGCATTCTCGCCAGATGGCCAGCGCATCGTCTCAGGCTCTTCCGATAAAACAATTCGTGTGTGGAACGCCACGACGGGGGAGACAGAGGCAGGCCCATTTATAGGACATACGGATTCAGTCTTTTCTGTGGCATTTGCGCCAGATGGCCAGCGCATCGTCTCAGGCCCTGGGTATTTCGATGGTAAAATTCGTGTGTGGAACGCCACTACGGGAGTGACAGAGGCAGGCCCATTTATAGGACATACGAATAAGGTCTGGTCGGTGGCATTCTCGCCAGATGGCCAGCGCATCGTCTCGGGCTCGGAAGATCGAACAATTCGTGTGTGGAACGCCATCACAGGAGAGACAGTGGCAGGCCAATTTACTGGGCACACGCTTCCGGTCGTTTCTGTGGCATTCTCGCCAGATGGCCAGCGCATCGTCTCGGGCTCGGAAGATCGAACAATTCGTGTGTGGAACGCCCCGGCGAGAGAGACAGAGGTGGGTCCAGCTATTGGACACAAGTCTCTGGTCGGGTCTGTGGCGTTCTCGCCAGATGGTCAGTGCATTTTCTCGTCAGTGCATGGATCAATTCATATGTTGAACGCTGCGACAGAAAATACGGAAACTACGAGACACGTCGACTTCACTGACCACTCCGTGATCAACGAGGAGGGATGGATATGCGGTAGTGAAGGTGAACTCCTAATGTGGATCCCGCCGACACATAGGGCACATCTTCATCGCCCGAGTAATATCTGGGTTGCCGGCGAACATGAAATCCGCCTCGATCTTTCTACTTTCGTACACGGGAGGAGTTGGACTAGTTGTATTAACACCTAGGTAGAACCGCTACAGCAATCCGTGATTTTTTTTAGGTGACCCGAAGTGTAACGTAATATGCTTGATTATAGGTAGTACGCGCCGAAAGCTCAGTCACTGGAAAGGTATTGACGCTTTGCTATCGGGGTAATCGAGTCAGTAGCAATCACCTGACATCACGCATCCGCGAGTTTGTCGAGGGTCGGTCATGACCCATGCAAGAATAATAAAATAGCTAGCGACACACGCAATAACCAGCAAAAGTAACTGGTTCATCACGACGCCAATGGTCATCTCCCATCGTCCCTCATGTGAACTGAATGACAAAGAACATGACCAAAAACGCAATCGCGACGACGACGACACTCGATATCGTCAGACACGTCGTTCCGAGTGCCTTGCCGCGGTGATTGCGCAGCCACACACGCTCCCTCTTCATCACGTCCAGGTTCGCGTTCAGCTCCTCCGCGGCGCGTAGCACCCCTTGGTCCGCCACCAGAGCCCCGGAGAAGTGCTCCGCGTTCCGCCGCAGCTGGCCCGCCATCTGCGCAAGCTGTGCCGTTAGTTCCTCCTGCAGCGCCGTGCTGTGCTGCAGCAACGCAGACGCGGACGCCGCGTCGCCCCCCGTGCGCGCGCCGGTTATAGACGGCGTCCGATCTGGCGGCAGAAAGAGGCTGTCCAACTCGTCGGCCGAGCCGAGGAGCAGGTCGACATCCGCCGCGGCTGCAACTGCGGCTGCGGAAGCCTCCGCATTCTCAGTGGTGAGAAGACTGGTCGTGACATGTGAGGGTGGCTCGAGGCGTTGGACCGCTGACAGATCGGGTTTTCGGGTGACGGATGGGCACGGGAGCGGTACGGTAGGAGGGAACAGCCCTAGATGCGAGGGCTCAGGAGCGACCCACTAAAACGGAAGGGAAATTGATAAGGGCATTTTAGCATACACATAGCGACGTAGCTCGTTCATGGGTAGCAGAGAAGCGTCCAGCCTATCCAGCAGGAGGCAGATATCCGCGAGGCGCTTCCCGAGCTTTCTGCGCGTTCAGTTGGTCGGTGCCAATGTCCTCTTGTGTGTGAATTCGAGATTGTGGTTAAGAGCACTAACGCGGAAGGTTGAAACTCATTGTCGAGCTCCACATTTCCCAGCAAATTTCGGATGTGCTTCAATTGCTACAGCCATACGGACTTCTTTGTCCTGGTATTTGTAGTAGCCCTCCAGTGACTCCTGGTTCGCGACCATCGCGCTCGGAACGACCGCATTCCCGAGACGACCTTCACCGCAATTTCGATCTTCTTGCCGTTCGCCGTGTACCGGCCACGTCCAAGTCATCAGCAGCGCGTCTCCGACTTCACGTCTCCAAGCAATCAACCACAGGTACTATCGCGTCGTCGATGGGTGCAGAAAACACGGGGCGCTCGAGCATGCCGTAAGCCTCACCCGAACCAGAGCGCACACCCGAGGGATCCAACACGCCGTCACTGGGTATACAAGCGTAAGCGTCCCAGCACACGCAAGTAGGGAAAGACGCGGCAGGGAAGGTGCGAACCTGCGGCCAAGGTTTATGTACCCCTTCATGCGCGGGTACGTGTCGTAGTACGCCTAGAGGGACTTGCTCCCGTGCGTGTCGTCGCCCTAGAACCGAACGGAAGCAGACGGGCCCACCCGCAAGGCCGGTTTCTGAAATGTCCTTTCCCGCCTCGTCGAAGATCCCAATAACCATGCTCAGTGTCTTACCCTGCATCTCGCCCGTGTGAATGGGTGATGAAGGGACCGAAGATATGACTGCATGCCCATGTTGAATAGAGAGACGCGGGAATAGCGTAAGGCGTACATAGATGTCTGTGCCACCAGATCCCGCACATATAACAGTGCGATCGTTAAACGCGCCTCGCATCATCCGTACTGAGGGGCCGAGAGCACAGACCCTGTGGTCATAATCCCGCGTATCGCTTCTAGTCGATGTCTCCTACGGCACATTCAACGACCAGACTAAGAGAACAGAGGCATGTACTTACGGCGAGGGAGAATGCCGCGTCCCTGAACTTCGGAGATGAAGCGGAGACCCGTACCAAATACGTCGACGCCATCAGGAACTGATGTAGTGTTCTTTGGTAGGAACTGGGGTGTACTTCTGCTTGTCGATAAACTTCATATGGTCTTCGCATCTGGGTAGAATGGTGATCCTTCGTAAACTATCATCCGGGAGCCACAAGCCAGCCCAGCAAGCATATAATGCCGCATTATCCAAGTAGTCTGGTGTTCGCGATTAGACATTATTCATGAGGTTAAGGAAAAGTCATACCGTTGTACATTGGAAAGGTGTGTCGTCCATTCCAATTTCGAGATTTGCCACGGATTTCTTCTTCATCTGAACGAGCACGTCCTAGAAGTGTGAATTAACGAGAGGATTAGTGGTATAACGTTTACGCACCCAGAGAGAACAATGCACTTTGAGGTCCTGTCATACCGGACGAATACAGGACGTAAAGTGGATGACCAAAAGCCAATTGTTCAAAGCTCAGAGGGTCTCTATCATCTGACGCTAGAAATGCCGAAAGAGTTTTACTGGAGGAAGACGACACTCTTGGTATGCTGGAATGCAGAAGGCATTGATACCGACCTTTGTGGAATCTTGTTGGCGTCCTCCTGGGAGACTTCTTGACCTGACTTGATGTCGGGAAGTAGAATGACATGACCAAGGTGCTTGGAGGGGAGATCCTGAACAACCTCCGGAACCTTGTGGATTAGGTTGTAGATCTTGCCCGCATATATAGCCTCCGTTTCAGAAATGAACTTGGGCAGGACTTGTCGGTATCGGTCGAGAATTCCCTTTAACCCAAATAAATGAGATCCTAGGACATGGTCAAGCAGCGATTGGAACTGACTGTTCCAGTCCAGGGACAATGGTCGAGGCTGGGGTTTAAGGATACGTATACTGTAAGAACACGGGGAAGAAAGGTTCCGCAATTTCCGAGCCGAACTCTCATAAGGTTAGGGTTGCAACTGCGGGGAGGGAGGAACAGTCGAGGAACTCGTACCTAACTTACAGTTGCTTACAGTACCCAGCCCTGGTCGCGGCCCTGATAATCAACTCGCCTGCGATCGTCCCGGCCATATCCTCGTGTCTCATCGACCTCATCCTTCACCAGCACCCATTCATGCCTCAGAGCATGACATTGTTACATTTGTCCTTGTTCATTTCCCCCGTTTCTTGTGACCCCCGGGACATATCAATTCCAAGGGCACGAGTAGGCGCTGCCAGAGGCGCTTTTCCGGCCCTACTGCACACGATGACGCCTTCCTTCCTGTCTGCATAAGGGTCGAGCCACATCCAGAAAAATTTCCGAGAAGTCCGTTAGGCCCTTTATCGCCCCATTCCGAACTATAAACTACGCTTGCTTTCTTTCCAACTTCCAACACCCAATTCAGTCCGAGTTCACGACAATGTCACTTGTCACTCGGGCGAAAACTGCTCTGGACTGTGTCACGCGGCTTGCGTGCGTCGGTAGTTCCTCAAGTGCTATACGTCTCATAGTGTTGGTTTACGAGGACTTTCTGGTTTAAACATGCTCCTACCGATGGTGCCGCAGAACGCGCTCGATGGCAACCGCACTCCCCAATGGGTTTGCGCAGCGTCATGTCTGCAAGGGCATGGCCCGCCTCTCGGAAGACATCGTTGAAAGAGGCGAGGGTTCGTGGATCACACTCCGGGGCGGACGGACAATGCACGACTTTACGTGTGGCAGTTTTGTTACGATCCTGGGTACATTACTGTAGGAGTTATGTTCCGGTTCGGTGCTGAGGGTAGGCATCATCAAGGCCATTGTCACCTGAAAATAAGCAAAGTTGCCGCGGAACATTGTCTCAGTCCTGTACATGGCCAGGTCAACTACCCCCCCTCCCGCTTCATCCCCTCTCTTCTAAGTGCGAAAGCCAGTGCGGCATCGCGTATCACGACCCGTATCTGCTCCTTATCGAACGTCTGCTCTCTATTATGCCGCACACCTCGCTCAACTTGTTATTTTTCGCGAATTCAGTCTCCGAGGCAGTTGAGGCAGCGCCAAAGATGGTCCCTAGCATCATGCGCAAGAACACCGTCACGATGCAGGGCGCGTTCCGCGTGCGCACGTTCGGTGCGATGACGATAACTAAGAGCAAGACTCTCTACGCTGACGGGTCCGCGCGTCCCTCTCCCCCCTTCGCCTTGTTTAGAGTGCCAACCCTTTTTGACGCAGAGTGCACCCGTGATATTACAGCCAGGCTTGGTGACGGTGCCGTTCCCCTACTACACCACATCAACTCCTCACTCGGTTCGGACGACGCCGAACTCGTGCGCAAGTCGCTGTACCAGCTGGAGCTGCTACTCTTTCAGCAGAGCGCGCCGTCGGATACGGCCGCCGTCGTTGTCGAGCCCATGCTCGGCGAGGGTGGGTATGTCCCTGCGCCCCCAGCCTTCTTTCAAGGGCTGCGCGACATCTGTGATAAGAACTGCCTGCTTCTCGTCGTCGACAAGGTGCAAAGTTTGTTCGAGAGGACTGGGAGGATGTTCAATATCGAAGATGGCGGGGTGAGACCAGACCTCCTGATTACGGTCAAGGTGTGCCCTACTTTGTCTCTGCGTCGCCCGTGGTGGAGTAATGTCTGAGCTATGATAGGGCCTTGCAAATGGGTTCTCGCGTATTGCTGTTGTCGATCCGAAGGATCTGGCCGATAAACTCAGGCCGGGAAAGATAGTGAGACTCGGCTCTACATCTGTCGAGGTTTCTGTATGTCAAGTATAAATCGGAGGGAGGGACGTGTACTTCAACGATGCCGTTCAATGGCGGCATCATAATGATGGCAATGATGTCATGCCCTGTTGGTATTGTCGGTGACCGGAAGTGGCTGCCGCCTGCGAGCTCCACGTCAGCCATTGTCCCCGTGAGTGAGCCAGGTTTGTACCAAGACAAGACAAGCCTATTGCAAGCACGGACGAAGCAAGTTCCCACTATTCGTGGTATCCAAGATCAATGTGCAACGTAATTAAGCGTCGTCTGTCTGCAAACGGGGAGGCACGAGGTATATGTCCTTTTTACTCTAAACACTGCTAGGCGCGAACGTCGGTGGCTCCGGTTTGAGCCTCCACGTGGAAAGACGAACGAGCCGAACACACGCGACAATTCACCCGTGGGGGGAGCGGAAGAAGTGGCCAAATTGACGGTCGGAGAACAGGTATGTGTGACACAGTAAAATCTGGGATGTTTACGCCAAAAACCGTGTAGATCCCGAGCGCACTTGAGTACACTAAGCCACGCCGACAAGGTATTTCAGCGCTAAATATTGTATCTGATCACATTCTATTTAATCGTCATGCAGAGCAAGTTTCCAGATGTTCCGACCCAGAATGCTGAACTGGAGAGACACCAAAGGCCGAGCGAGGCGAGAAGACTGATTCTCAGAAGACCCAGGTTCAATACTACTGACGCAGTATACCTCACACACGTCAAAAATAGCCAGCACATAGCCAGCACACAGAACTCATTCGCACACTGGCACGTGACACAACAGGCACCAGAATGACGAATGACGGCACCAGATTTCCGATTCTCTCAATTAGGACTTACAACTACTGCAATTTCTTATACTTGGGTAAATTTCGAAGATTCTCTCGATCGTAGTCGCTACTCCTCTGTTTTATACTCAACTGCACCGGTCCCTCTATCGATGTTCTGCGAAACCGACACCCCATAGGTCACCGGTCTAAGCTTACCAGAGGCGAACTTCATTTAGCTCGCCCACACTTTATGGACGTGTTTTCCGCCTGATTATTGTCCCTCTGTCTTTCCCCCGTCTTTCGCCATGGTCCTCCCCCTCCTCCATACCATCGCAGTCGCTCAGGTTATCAGGCTGCTCGTTCTACGCTTGTCGTTCCCGCGATCTCAACAAACGCTACCGACGCTTTCATTGCCGATGGCCTGAATGTCACGGATATATCTGCGGGAGTACAATATCGCGGGGTAAGTGGCGTCTTGTTTTAAGTGATGCTTGCTTGGGCGACTCTGAGTAGAGTGATCGCGGGTGTGCATGGTAAACCCAGAATACACGGGTCCCGAGAGTTTTACCCCGCTGATGGACATATTTTCCATGTAGTCACTTGCATCCGCGCGCATTATTATCAGCCGACTCGAAGTTGTTAATACCAGCGTCTATGGCGAATATAACCCTACAATTCTCAATGCCTCTCAAGCCGCAATCAACGATACCCTCGCAGCTGGCTATCCAACTGCGCCGGGCTATCTATGGGCAACCCTCGCCGCATACAATGCTACGACTCCCTTGGGTATTAATAACTCTGGCAGTGATGCACAGGGCACACAAACTGGGGGTGGCGGGGGTACAGGCAGTTCGAAGACCACCCATGCGATGTGAGGGGTTACTACGCCGCGTATTGGACTAACTGTTGAAATGTAATGTGATCGTGTGCGTGACGCCACAAACTCGGCTGCACCTCATGTGCTATCTCACTCCTTTAGTTTACGGTCTTTAGTTAGAACCAAATTGTTTATTGAATCAGGGACAATTTCTTGTTCATATAGTAGCTTCCTTCCTTTCACGTGTTTACAAATACTTTACGATGTATTTAAGTACACGTTTGTACCCACCTGGTACCCCAGTCTCTTACGAGTTCTGCGGTGTGCCAGAACATCCCATAGCCCGCTGTGTTGCAACACTAACTACTGACGGATAATCCGGGATCATCCTCTCTGCTGTCATCGGGTGCATTGCGGGCTTGTTCGGTGTGGTCATCATCACCGGTGTACGCACTTTACCTAGTGCCGCATAGGAATGCTCATGCACGGCCAATCTGGTAACCTACACATTATCCGCGCCGTGCGGCACCCAGAAGAACGGTATCGCGCTGCCGGCTCAGGCGACGTAGGCTGACCGGGCCGCGACGGTGTGCTGTCACGCGCGATTTTCGACACGTTCCCGCTAATCAAATCTGGAGCGCGGCGTGCAGAGGCGGAGACGCAGATGGAGGTGATGGACCAAGACCCCGAGGCGTACGGAAATAGGGTCGACACTCGAGATGCGAGACATTCAGAACGACGTCCCCGCGACATTGTCTGCAGGTCCCGAAAACGCGCGCGTCGCATCAGTCGCAGACGTAGGTGCAGAAAACGATGTAGCACGGCCCCACAACTTTATCCACGACGTCAGGACCCACTAGCACTAGCAGAGTTAGCTGATGTCCCGGTCCCGCCAGCGCGGCCCCGGGCTAGGCCTTCCGGGTCGGTGCCAAGAGCGACGTCAGCGGCGGACCCGCAGCCCGAGTTGATCGGCTACGAGACGTGCCCGATCTGCATCGTCGATTTTGATGACGGGGATGACGTGCGGGTGCTGCCGTGCGAAGGCAAGCACGTCTTCCATCAAGCATGCGTCGACCCATGGCTGCTTATGTCCGATCTGCCGTCATGGTAAGATAGTCCATCCCCGCTCCTCCCTGCTTATGCGGCATTTTCTAATTTATTTTTTTCGTTAGATTTCCATGTGTTGGAGACGATGCTGGCTGGCTGTGAGCCGACCAAACGCTTCTCGCGCTACCTATGCCTTACGCGACGCCGTCACCGGCACAGGGTGGAGGAACAGGACCCTACTGACCTACCGCGGGTGCTCGCTCCTGGAGAGGGCCCGGGCCAGGAGCACTGGTAGGTGTCTCTTTGAGGCCAGACACGCAATATGTAGAGTCCTTTTACTACCCCTTCTATGTCCCCTTGCCTATGTACCCTGGATTGTTCTCATTCATAATTTGTGTACATAGTGTCCGTATAACTCCGGTAGTCGGAACTTCGTTTCCCCCCAAAGACGATGCGACGTTCTGGCACTATCTTAGGGACGTTCCACAATCCGCCTGTTCCCATTTTACCCTTTTGCTTCTTGTTGTGCACGCCGTTGATAGCCTTAACGACGGTGTCCTCAAAGCGCGGAGCTTACTTCATAGCTCGTATGCTGGATACCGGAGTGTGTAGGAACTCAGCCCAGCTCAAGCCAACGACTGCGACTTTAGAACGAATAAGGTCAACTGATAAAGTCAATTATTTGTGGTATCTAACCGGGCTGAGGCTGTCCCAACCACCAGGCTGTGTTGCGGTATGATACCGACTTTTGTTCCTTATCTTAAGTGAGTTGAATTACTTTACGATTCGTACTGTCTGAGTCCGAGCGGGAGTTGTGCAAACCCGCGCGATCTCTACGTATCTCTGTCTTATCGTCTCGTTACTCAGTATCTCACTGCCCCGCGTCCTCGGTGGAGCATGAGTTTATCGCATCATACTTTAGTATATAAAGTGTCGTATGTCCGTATCGTAGCACCTCGGTTTCTGCTCTAGCGTGCGCAGACACTGAGGTGAGTTAACCTTTAGTTTACCTTACAATTCCCTTGTACTTACTCGCCGTAATAGCGTTGTCCTTTGTACAGGTGAACAAGACTCAGTTTCTGCTCTAGCGTACGCAGACATTGAGTAGCGTTGTCCTTTGTACAGACACCGCCGGCGCACGCGTTTACTTATTGATTACCTTGACCACTCTTTATTATCATTCCGAGCATCCATATCCTGCTATAGGCTGTCCAGCCATATTGCCTCGATGAGCTTTTTATCCGGGAGGTTACATTACATCCCAGACTGCCTACAAAAGCTAGGATTGCTATAACGGTTCTATCTAGGCATCAATACAAGTAGTCCAACTGCGTCCATGTACGGAAGTCGAAAGATCAATGCGGGTCTCATGTTCACCAGCAACCCATATATTACTTGGGCGGTGAAGATTTGCCCTATGTATAAGAGGGATCCACACTAAAAGTTCACCATTACTACCACATATCCATCCCTCATCGTTAATGACGGAATGGTCAGCGAACTCGGCGTGTCTTGTAGTTACTGTATTTCTTGTCGAGGTATTTAATGCGCGAATTGACCCGCGTTCTGATGGGATGATGCGTTGGTCATCAGGGGAGAACGCTACAGAGTCGATCGAATCCACTTGTCCTGTAAATGGGCCCGCCACTGTCCCTCCAGTCGAGACGTTCCACATACGAATTGTTCGGTCTTGTGAGCCTGAGACGATGCGCTGGCCATCTGGTGAGATGGCCACAGAACACACAAAATCCATGTGTCCAGTAAACGGGCCCGCCACTATCTCTCCAGTCGTGTAGTTCCACACAAGAATTGTTCGATCGTACGAGCACGAGACAATGCGCTGGCCATCTGGCGAGAATGCTGCAGATCGGACCGAATCCGTATGTCCAGTGAACGGGCCTGCCGCTGTCTCTCCCGTTGTCACGTTCCACACACGAACAGTTCGATCTTGGGAGCCTGAGATAATGTGCTGCCCATCTGGCGAGAATGCCACAGACCAGACCAAATCCGTGTGTCCTGTAAATGGGCCTGCCACTGTCTCTCCCGTCGTGACGTTCCACACACAAATGGTTTGATCGAACGAGCCTGAGACGATGTGCTGGCCATCGGGCGAGAATGCCACAGACAAGACCGAACCTGTGTGGCCAGTAAATGGCCCCGCCTCTGTCCCTCCCGTCGTGGCGTTCCACACACGAATTGTTCGATCGGAGGAGCCTGAGACAAGGCGCTGCCCATCTGGCGAGAACGCTACAAACATAACCCAAGACGTATGTCCAGTAAATGGGCCCATAATTGTCTCTCCGGTCGTGGCGCTCCAAACACGAATTGTTCGATCGTACGAGCTTGAGACGATGTGCCGACCATCTGGTGAGAATGTCACAGATGAGACATCGTCCGTGTGTCCAGTGAATGGGGCCGCCTCTGGCTCTCCCGTCGTGGCGTTCCACACACGAATTGTTCGATCCTCCGAGCCCGAGACGATGTGCTGGCCATCTGGCGAGAATGCGACAGAAAAGATCGAATCCGTGTGTCCAGTGAATGAGCCTGCCGCTGTCTCACTCATAGTGGCGTTCCACACACAAATGGTTCGATCGTAAGAGCCCGAGACGATGCGCTGGCCATCTGGAGAGAATGCCACAGATGTGACCAAATTAGTGTGTCCAGTGAATGGGCCCGCCTCTGTCCCTCCCATTGTGGAGTCCCACACACGAATTGTTCGATCGGAAGAGCCTGAGACGATGCGTTGACCATCTGGCGAGAATGCCACAGACTCGACCGAATCCGTATGTCCAGTAAACAGGTCTTCCACTTTCTCTCCCGTCGGCATGGCGTCCCTCACACGAATTGTTCGATCTTTCGAGCCTGAGACGATACGTTGGCCATCTGGCGAGAATGCCACAGACCTGACCCAATCCGTGTGTCCGGTATATGGGCCTGCCAATGTCTCTCCCGTAGTGGCATTCCACACACGAATTGTTCGATCGTTCGAGCCTGAGACAATGCGCTGGCCATCTGGTGAGAACGCCACAGAATAAACCGGACCCGTGTGTCCAGTAAACGGGCCCGCCACTGTCTCTCCCGTAGTTTCATTCCATACACAAATTGTCCAATCGTGCGAGGCTGAGACGATGCGTCGGCCATCTGGCGAGAATGCCACAGACAAGACCGAACCCGTGTGTCCAGTAAATGGACCTGCCACGGTCTCTCCCGTCGTGGCGTTCCACACACGAATTGTTCGATCGCGGGAGCCCGAGACGATGCGCTGGCCATCTGGCGAGAACGCCACAGACCAGACCTTATCCGTGTGTCCGGCAAATGGGCCTGCCACTGTGTCTCCCGTCGTGGCGTCCCACATACGAATTGTTCCATCGTGTGAGCCTGAGACGATGCGCCGGCCATCTGGCGAGAGTGAAACGGACTCGACATCGCCTCCAACGGTTGAAATCACCAACTCCGATGATGGCCAATGAGACAATCGGCCGCGTTCAACGCGTAATATTCGAGGAAATGAACTGGAGTAATGTGCAGAGACAAGAGAACCAGTCGGCGCAAATGGTAGCGCAGAAAGGTAAATATGTGGTGCGCTCTTTGCCATGCCTCCGCCGAAATACCGAACGAACACGGAGGCATCATTGACGAACAATCCCAATCTCTCTAGCTCCATCTGAGAGACCTGCTGTAATCGCGGCTATAAGTTTTTCGCCTTCCTCACCAGATCAATAATTGAATTATACTCACACCTTCACCAGAGGCTAACCACACCTTCAGAGCCGAGCATGCTGCCGAAGCAACACCCATATAGTTCGTCAAGCTAAGTGCCTCCAACCAAAAGAGAAGTTTCTCATCGAAAAAAGTTTTCAGTTGGATAAACAGATCGGTTTCAAAACTAATATGTTCCAAATGATCGTCCCAGAAACGACAGGCATACGACAGTGCAGGTGAGATTTGTTGATCAACGCGAGAGTTAAGGTCGATGACGTCCTTGTTGGCAAGATATGATGTTTCGAGATTACAGATGTTGAATTTGAGGTCTTTGAGCAGTAGACCAAGACAGGAGTGGGCCAATTGACGGTGAGCTTCACGAGGGTCGACACAAAATTCACCGCTCTTCTCTTTATTTGTGAGGAAATCGCGGAATGATGTATGGAGTGGAATGATGGGAAGGTTTTCATCGGATGAATTGGCATTACTCAACAACGAGCCAAGGACGACGGAGCAACATAACAGCAGCGTCACCGTCGGCGGAGCAATGCTGTCGCAGAGTGGTCAAGGAGCGGATACTGAGGGGTTCAATTGATGCAATGAGTTGTCCTACAACCGATCGAAAAAGTAGCCGTGATTTCTCGTGTGTGAAGTATCCTTCAAGGACTTCTTTATATAACTCATCCAACGGATCTTGTCCACGGCGATCTGCAGTCAGTTTCAAAAGATGATTTATGCACTCTATCTGGCTCAAGCCAAAGAAGTCGGGAGGGTTTAAGACGTATCCACACGCGACCGCTGCCCACTGAAACAATCCCTCTGCCCTTTTTGCCAGCTCGTCGCCATAGTTTTTGAACTCGTCTAAAGAAAGCTCCTTCTGAAAAAACGCGAGAATATCGTCATTAATTGTAGCAGCCAACTCTGAATCATTCATGCGCTTGATCCTGACTGATGGCGCTCCAATGAGCGCAGACTCGATGGCGTCCTCTGGTCTCGAGGTGATGAGCACACGGAAGTTCGATGGAAGTCTGATGATGGTTTTAGCGAGAAATGTGTGTAGTCCAGTTCTACCAGTTGCGTCCCCACTCTCATCCAGGGCATCAATTACAACAAGAATAGGTCCAACGATATGCAGGTCCTTGAGCGGTCCCAGGATAAGGGATTGAAACAGTGTATCATAGTCACGTGTGCCAACTCGAAGAGAGGAATTGTCCTTCACGACTCTTCCAAGCGCAGTCTTAAACGAAGGATAGCGGTCGGAGAGATCGCGAGCAAGAGTCGTGAGGAGGTAATAAGGTTTGGATTGCTCCTTCCGCAAGAAGATAAATGATGACGTAAGACGGTGCATTTTATCGAAGCGATGTGCGATCTCGTGGGCAATCGAAGACTTTCCAGTGCCTGCTTGCCCGAAAAGAACGAGACAACGCTCGGAAGCGGGATCGTTCACCCAATCGACAATGAAGTCCAGGAAGGCGGTGCGTGTTCCCGCAAGACAACCTTTGTCGGGTGTAAATCGCGAACCTGACCCGTAAGGGATTTCTCTGATTTTTGCATCGATCTCTGTAACAATCCTCAGATCGATGACCCAGAAAGTATCGGGGCTACGTACCGGCATCTGAGACTTGGCCAGACACGTCTGAGACCTGATTAGATACCCACTTCAGCTGGGTAGCCATCCCGTCAAGCTGACTTGAAACCATCCCGACATCGGCCGAAATTATTCCCACATCGTCCAGAATACGGAGTGCAGTTATCTCCGTGGTGATTGTAGCCTCATCTAAGAAAGCTTTGTGCTGTTCGAGAAGGGTGGTACGAAAGTCCTCGACTTTTTTGTCGACTTGGCTGCCAGAACTCTTCAATATTCGCTTCCCTGACAAACGCATGTTCACGTCGGCCACCGAAATGAATAAAGACTACTTACAGAATTGGGAATCCTTTGCGTACGATTGGATAAAGTCACAACAATTACACACATGCTGCAACATCAGCGTAAGGATCTGTGCCTGTCTGGGAACACGCTCGATAGCTTTGAACCGGTCTTCCTGGTTCGCGAAATCAAACGCATCGTGCATGGCGACAAGTAACGTTCCGATGTTGTCGTCACGTTGAAACTGTTCAAGGAGTGTCTAGCATCCAGAATAACATATCATAAGTACCCAATTTCGACACTAGCGCAAACAGATCACCTTGGGGATCGCAAAAAGTAGTCCATATGCCATCTTTGCATACGGGTGGAGCTGACGACCAAATTCTGCTTAGTCAAGGATTGGCGAAAGGGACATCGTACGCACTTCTGCAACCGAGCTGACAGTATCCATCACCCACTTGATCCTCTCAAGAGCACCCTCCAATCTATTCGAGAGATCAATTGTCGTCATAGCTTCGTCGGCGTCATGGAGAGCATTCTGGGCAGGTGACATCCCTGCTCGTCCATCGGCTGCTGGCGGCGTATGGGTGCTCATCTCGTTGGGAAGGCGGTCCGTCGAAGGTGAGAGTGTTTCAGAGCCTGTGGTGACGGTGGACTGGGTGGTGTTCGTGGAGTCCTGGGCCATAATGGGCCCCGTAGCTTCTCTAGGGGGCGGCTCGTTGACTTCGGCAGATCGAAGATTGGTGGCGTTGATGGGCAAGATCGGATAGGAACTTGTGTTCGGCGACACAATGACCGTCAAGTAGAGCGTAACTGCCTGAACCGACTGCCCAGCCTGTCTGTCGCTATTTGTGAGGGTAAAAGGAACCTCTACAACCGAGATGAACTAGTCGAACAAGCTAGTCTTCTGATAAATAAAAAAACGAACCAGTTTGAGATTCGACAGGTGTCTCAAGCGTTCCGATAAGGATATCTCGCCGCGCTCGACGCTTCGCATAAAGACGTAGTATAAGAAGTGAAGACGCTTGTACAATGCTGAACGAAAATCTCAGCCGGGAAAGAGGACTGAAAAGCCATGCCTTACAAGGCATCAAGGTTCTCGTTCCAGTGTACTGTCCGCCCCTCAGTCGGAACACTTGATGTCTTCTTTTTTGTCGCCTGACAGGTTACAGTTACAAAGAACTTCAGGCCAAAAAAGTTCTGGAGACGGGGAACATTTTGCGCTCGGAGTACTATACGATATTATATGCTTATCAGGGGATCAACGAGTCAGGATTCAAGTACATACCAGTCACATCAACACGTAGCTGTGATGGGCTTTCCTGTGATTCGGTGATTTGAGGTCTATCCAAGGACGGTTCTTGACCGAGTATCGGAACACAAAAAAGGGGATTGACGCACCCTCTTCCTGCATTTGCTCGCGATGACGAAGAATCCGGGCTGATATAGTAAGCCACGATTAAGAAAGTAACGGATCAATGGCCATTTACGCACGAATTCGAGAGCATGTGCTCCACATCTTTTGCAGCGGCCATATTGGATAGAAGGGTGTTTGGGGGGTTAGTGGAATCGATGCTGCCCTGCCCGACAGGACCACGTCAACCCGCAAGAAACAATTACGTAATCCGTAAGTGCGTCGACGATCACGTGTCTACATGACTTAGTCAACTCGACAAGTCCGAATGCCGCACACTCCTACAGTACAGTACTCGTATCGGACATCGGACACAAATCACTTGCATTTTAATTCTCGCCGCTGGGGATAGCATAGCCTCAGGAGCCCTCTCCGCAGCGCGCATCTAACCTCGGCTCCGCATTGGCTTCAGTGGGCAAGCTGCGCGTGCACGCGACTCGGAGGTCCCTCACGAAACTGCCCCCTGTGCAGCAATGTGTTAGCTCCTTACACACATTCGTGACGACAAAAACGAAAAAGGCCTGCCATTTTAGACTAGGAAATTACACCGGTGCCACTGGTAATGAAAAGTTGATAGACCGCACCCTACTGAGGAACACCGTGATTTAGTGTCTTTGTGGCAGATGTAGCAGCCAAAACGGGCGAAGATGCATTGTAGCGTAGCACTGCCATGGGAAATGAGCACCACTGGAAGCTGCGACTCCTTATATGCTCTGCAAGAAAATCGGACCCCACCTCCCATCAAACATGCTTATGATCGATGTAACTTCCAACGATCTTGTAGGTTATCTAACATTTGTGTTCCCTCTTGCAGTGGTTTTCACACGGTGCTTGACCCCACACGGCCACGTCAATACGAAAGCACCGTCCATTTCTGGCGGTACGTCATCGTATCCATTGATCCGGCCAAGTCAAATCAACCGGCATTGTGTGCAATTTTTCGCCAGAACTAATGACTATGATATTTGGGCGACGCAGATCGCTGAAGACGAGCCCGGCGTTGTGCAGGATGCCAGTTGCGCGCCGAATTGCGCGCCGAGCGTCTTCAAGGATACTCGGCAGTAATTCGCTACTCAGAAATTTATGACGGGCGTTGGGGTCTCTGATCAAGTCCATAATGAATGAATGATCACGACCATCTGTCCGCAAATTGGGAAATATAAATGCAGCATTGGGGCGAGGCCGACGGCAGCGAGCATCCGGTGGGCACCTACGCTATAATTGTAGCAGAACTTGAAGAGGACGGGATTCCCCGCATACTCTGAGGTGACGATGGTCACTAGATCATTTCTCTTGCAGGGATTCCAATACCCTGTACCTTTAGTTTATTATACTGTATTTGAGATGTAACTTCGGGCTTGCGACCGCCTTGGCTCCTTCGAATTATATGCTCGCCCTTTTCCCGCTATGCGGTTGCCGTAGGTGACATTGGCGACATGTTGGCTTCGATGGGATTGGGGCACATATGTTTTTGACCTGATATTGTCGGGACTTGGTACTGTAGCGAGTAATTAGAGTTCAACCCAAGGGGAAGTGTAAATATTATTGAAAGAAAAGATAATAGGAAACAGAACTGAGACGGAGACAGGCACGGACACGGACGGAGATGTAGACTGAAGTCGTTATCGCGTCGAGAGAGATGTTCGTATTCGTAAGCTATGTAAAGTCTATATCCCTTAAAGCTCAGTAAGGTCATAGTCCTTACAGTACCTTACGGTTTTGTGGGTGGAGTCTCTTCATATCTCACCATCAAGTGCGAAAGAAAGACGACAGTAACCACCGGACCGAAATTCGTCTGCCGTCGAATGACGGCTGTCGTGCTACCTTCAGGACGAGCCGATGGCGAATTTCTCCCGAACTTGTCCAGCCTCATCGCTTTCGCAATATTGTTTATTTCCCTGTACGAGTTTCGCAAATTTCTCTACCGGGGAGACGTCGGTCAACGGGCTAGCAGATTTCCATGCGGAGATGCTGTTGTGGATAAAATGGAGAGTAATCTGGTCATCTTAGTCGCGGTTTGGTGTAGCAGCTGAGACCTCGAGACGACGTGGGTCAGGGCTGTGTAAGCTACACGAGAGCAGGCGAGTCCTACCCATGCTCAGATAAATCACCACCGAGGGTTGTCCAGCTCCAAGGAGGTCTTGGTCTATCTTGCGCAATTTCCAGATTACCAATGACCTTGTTGAAATCGTCTGCAAACAAAGTCTGAACAGGCTTGCCCAGAAATGATTGATATTTGGCCGTCGCCAAACTTCCATAATTCGTATTCCTATAATTGCCAGAAGGACCACAGGCGAAACGATATTCGAGCACGCGGCCCACAAGAGAACGGAGCGCATGAACACGCGTATCTTCGTGGGCGAGCACGTGTCCTCCTGAACCAGGTTGCCATTCAAGACCATCCAAAAAAGTAGGCTTGGCAGAATACGACTTTGAAGACGACTGTCTTTGACATCCGCTGAGATTGTGATACATGGCAGTGAAGAAAAGAATAGGAGAGACCAGCAGTGACGTGCGGATCACACTGCTACATTATTTTGGAGGAGGCATGAGTAAACGCGAACCATTATAGTTACCTGGAAACAACAGGAGTGAGAAAATCATCCTATATCTATCTGGAATGTAAAAATATCCACATCCGACGACCTTTTTTTCTATCCTGCAAGATACAACGATGGTACAGCGCGATCACCACAACTAGTAGTATTACGACTAAGACGTGCATTTCGATCGTTTTTGTATTGAGGGGGACATGAGCAGCGTGCGGACGTAGTGTAGGGGGCTCGGGTGTGCCAAACCACGGTAAGGAATTAGGGTGTGAATTTTTTAGGTATCGCGCCTATCACGCGGCACGGGTCGGGTGCACCCGGACGCAGGACGAGCCTCCCCGCCAAAGGGGAAAAAAAAAATGAGGGTTTACGAAGACACACACATCTCTTAAGAAGTAGAGCTGTCGCAGGAAGGATTCGAGAATGGAACTCCGGGAATAGGAGCCATCTGGATTCCCAAAGGCCAAAATGAGAGACGACTTCTTGGCATGCATGTAGGAAGACGGGCTACTTAGCTAGGTTTTTGGGTGGCCCTGAAGCCTGAAGCTTCGGTGGGATGTATTGTTAGCGCAGAGTGCCACGTGGCACCCCTGTGAAGTAGAGGCTTGGGGGCGGTCTCACCAAATCCGGTGGAAACGCTGATGAGAAAAATCATCGACTGCCGAAGGTTGGCACGTACGGACAAGCACAGTCAGGCCGACAGGCTGGCATGGGGAGAGCAGCCGCTCTCCCCATGCTAGCCCATTGGTCTAACGGTGCTTGCGCTTTCAAAGCTAAGGAACTGGGTAATAATGTGAGAAGCTGCAATGAGTTGGTCGCTATAATATCGGGCACAGCTGTGAGCACCAGTTGCCTCAAAGGGACCCCTTGTCAGCAGATACTTTAATCCGGGAGTGTTGTGGATGGGAACTGAGTGCGGCATTACGCCGACAATAGAGCTCGGTGGGGTGGCGCTTGATCACTTGCATTGGCATTATTGAGGTTCTTGCCGCGACGTTGGCTTTGTCCTCGCCTTCGTGTAACTGCAGCTTCGCAGTATGCCGGCTCGTAGACGTCCTCGGGTTCTTGCATGGGTGCTGATACAGGTGTGGGGTTAGGCAGGCTCGGCGGTGACAGCGATATTGGGTCTGTGGGCGCAGGGGTTGGGTGGTTGGGGCAGTGGCTGGGAGTCAGTAGTTGGTGTCGGAGTACAAAAAAATTATTCTGGTCACGCCTCAACACTACGGACTCACGTGATCACCACTATTTACGTGTCTTACAGTAGTATACAAACATGTGTGTATTACTATAGTGTTCTCTCTCTTTATGTGTGTATACTAACCGATTCAAGCGCTTCGGTTCTTGGTTTCGGGCGTTTTTCAGCTGCTCCTACTGTAGCAAGGTGACGCTGCACTTGCGTCACTAATTGTCGGCTTACTTTACAAAGTAGTTTACTTGTACGAGTAGTATCCTTTCGCATTGTGCGAACCCGTATTTGAAGCGTGGTCTTCGCGTGCGCTCAGAAAAACCACTGGTTCTCGTCTTAACAGAGTCGCACGGGCCATAACCTTACCATGAGTTAGCTCCTTATGTACATCCATGGCAAGTCATTGGCTTGGTCATTGGTGACAAGAAAAAGGTGCTACCATGGGGCGCCTCGCTGAAGATGTTCGCAGGATCGGATACCATAGCAATACAGGGAACGTTGTAAATTGTATGAAATTAGCCTAGTCAGATTATGAAAAGTGGCCATGAAAAGTTGATAAGACCCCGCTGTGGAACACGGAACAACTGGAACTAGAACAACAACGGAGCACCATCTTTGCTACACATGTAGCGGGCCGAATCTGATAGATGCAGGGCACAAGCTGCGACTCGAACTCGAACTCGAACTCGAACTTGAATGACTCTTGCTACCGTGACTGTGGCTGCAAGCTTGATCTCTACTCCCCAATTTTTAATACAGTCCAACCTTTTGTGCCCTACATGAAAATCGGACCCTATCTCCCATCAAATGCTCTTATGACGGAGTTGATGGGCAAGACCGGATAAGAAGTTGTGTTTGGCGACACATGTTACGACATGGGATTCCGGGTAGCTCGTATCCCCGGACCCGTGGCATGTGATAAGAAAAGGTGACTCACGAGATAACGGCTTGATAACCCCAGTATTGTACGATAAGGACGAGGTATGTGATTGGTTCGCTATTGTACGATATCTATGACTCGGACGGACACTTACGATAACCATACGATACGTGATTGGTTGACTACCTTTCGAGAGGCGCTTTAAAGCCCTCGCGTATATGTATATAAGGTTAGCCAAGCTGCGCCGTAGTCCGCAGCTTGGTCTTCTCGAATCTATCCTGTCTCCATCCGTCCTATCTCTCCTTATCGGTCTAAGCCTTGCGCTCCTCTTGATAGGAGTCTGCCTTATCATCGTCTTCCTTGAGTCAGTATTGTCCCACGACTAGGGCTTACTGTTATACTCCCACGATCACATGCCATACGAAGGCCGTCATATCGCTAAGTCGTTACTCGGTTGTGTCGCCTTTCCCTGCTCAAGTCGAGCCACGTGCCGATAGACACGTAACATTAAGACCAAGCTTTCAACGTGGTGACTGAAACTACCGCCGACAGCTGGGTATTCGCGCAATACTCAATCGAACGAAGGGGAGATCGAAACGTCCCCGTCCGCTACCTCAGACGCGCGTGGTGGGGGACAGTGAATAACGTCACCGGATATTGGGTGGACATACCAACGAGACCATCGAGGGTCTATCCAGTTGAGTTTAATTTCGAACATACGTGTTGGACGGAAGTTGCTTGGAGTCCTTGCAGACAACGGTGGGACGTACTTCGACCCACAGGAAACGAGTACAATTGCGACATCCTACGAAGTGAAGTAGTGCACAGGGACCAGTGGGGACCAATTGACGGTGCAGAAGACGACAGTGCACCAGCACCATCCGAAAGTTCTACGGAACACACCACAACAGAGGACGAAGTAGGAGACCGTCCAGACGCAGAAGAAGAACAGCAGCGTCGACGATTTGACGAGATACGTATCGACTCCTTAACCGCTCAAGCCGAGCAGATAAATATCAGATCACCCGCAGTCATGGCCACGGAAACGGAAACCCGTGTATACACCGAAGAAGAGAACAGACTCGCTGACAGACTGGCCGAGCGAAGACTGCAACACGAACGCGAGGAAGAAAGGGCGCCGACGCCGCTACAGCCGGAAGAACGAGTCATCGACCCAGACACAGGCCACCATCTAACCCTCGATGAGCTCGCGAATCAACGAATGTATGGACCGGACCAACCCGACCCCCCATCGGACAGGGAACAAAGTCGGGTGTGGAGCTACTTGGCAAGACAGCGAGTAGAAGGCGAAGGGATACCGGCCAACATTCCACGAGGCGGGGGACCCCCGGGACGCTACCCAGGGGGAATACCACCACGACGACCACCAGGGGGAGGACCGCCGCCACCAGGCAGAGGTGGAGGAGGTAGCGGCGGAGGGGGCCCACCCAGGGCCGATCCCAATGGGAGAGGAGACTACAACAAATTACAAGGGCAGCCACCTCCTATTTTTCGCGGTGACAGAAAAACCACTGAAACATTCCTCACCAAGTGGGAGCTGTATAGAGGCATGAATCGTCACACGCAAACGATGTGCGAAGCATACTCGCGCGCCATCCTATTCCTCACCTTCCTGGAAGGAGACGACCTCAACGAGTGGATCACCACCCACACTAGGTGGTTGATGCTTCAAATCGTGAATGGGATACCTGAAGACGACGAAAGGATATGGGAAGCAGTATACCGAAGCTTTAAGCGACGCTTCACGAACACGCTAGAGCAAGAGCAAGCGCGGACCGCACTACAGGATGGAATATACATGCAGGGGACAGATATTGACAAGTACGTGTCCCGTTTCAAGGAATTAGTGCGGCGCGCTGGCTACCGGGCAGATTCACCAATGGTCATCAACGTGTTTACCAAGGGACTCCCGCGCAAACTCTACGAACAATGCTACACACTCGACAATCCGCAAAGCTACGAAGGGTGGAAGCAAGCGCTTCTGAAGCGGCAGGAACAATATATCCACCTGCAAAATCACTTCAACGAAGGAAAAAGGAATTTGGAGAAGTATCGCAACCGTACGGGAAACCGAGGAGGGTATGCCCCACCACCACACCTCCTACACCCCGACGCAATGGATACATCGGCAAGGGCAAGAGCACGGGGCGGAGAGGTCGACGGTAGCGCCATCGCAGTCACCGGATCCGAAGAAATGAGCCCGAACGATTCGGGCTTCTGGCAATACACTCAAGGAACAAGGGGGAGGTATATACCTCGAGGAGGATATATTCAGCGGGGACAACCCCGTGACACCAGGGGAGTACAATGTTACAACTGTCAGAAATACGGGCATTTCAGTCGCGATTGCACACAGCCTCGCAAACAACGACAGACGCAACAACCGCCCGCACAAGTACGGGCCACCTCGAGTCTCACACCGCAACAAGAAGCAGCGCAAGTACTCCAAACGATCGCCAACAAAAGCGACGAAACCCAGGAGTTAGTAATGAAAGGAATATGGGAAAGGGAGGATTTTCCAAACGCCTAAACCCGGCGGCCTGGGTGAGGGCAGTACATTCTCGTGATGTTGTAATAGTGACTACGTGCTTTCGATCTATGCATATCCCAGTTTCGACTCGCACACATCACGCTATGGCCGACATACAAGCATTAGTGGACAGCGGAGCCACCGACTGCTTCATGAATCACAAATTCGCAAAACGAATGGGCCTAGGGCTGGTTCCCCTAGAAAGGCCAAGGAAGATATGGAATATCGATAACACGGAAAACAAAGGAGGGTCCATCACTCATTATGTGGACCTCGATGTATGCACTAAAGGGATCCATAAGGAAATGAGGTTCCTCATTACCGACATCGGAAACGAGGAAATCGTCCTGGGCTATCCATGGTTGGCCACGTTTGAACCACAATTTACGTGGAAGTATGCTGCAATACGCGAAGACATGCTACCTATTATCATCCGGTCCGTAAATCCTCGCATAGTATGCCAACCGATTATCAGCGCCACCACCACAGAGACTCTCCCCAGCACGGAACGGGATCGTATCATCCGAGAACTCGAAGAACAGTGCACCGTCCGCACGACGGCAACGGAACTTGCCATCAATGCGAAACAATATACAAAAGCTGTAACCCTACCACCACAATATACACAATACGCAGCACTCTTCAGCGAAGAAGAGTCACGACGGTTTCCTTCAAAGCGGGTCTGGGACCACGCCATTGACCTAAAACCAAACGCACCAGCAGCCCTAGACTGCAAGGTCTACCCTCTCACACGGCAGGAGGATGAAGCACTTCAAGCGTTCATCACTGACGAATTGAAAAAAGGGTATATACGACCTTTCAAATCACCCTACGCGTCCCCTTTCTTCTTTGTCAAGAAGAAGGACGGCAAACTCCGACCCGTACAAGATTACCGGAAGCTGAACGATGTTACGGTACGAAACCAATACCCCCTCCCGCTTATTACCGACCTCATCACGGATCTGAGTAACGCGGACATCTACATGAAGCTCGACATCCGTTGGGGCTACAACAATATTCGCATCAAGGAAGGGGACGAAGAAAAAGCGGCTTTCAAAACGTGTTACGGACTCTTTGAACCTACGGTCATGTATTTCGGGCTAACCAATTCTCCGGCCACATTCCAGACTATGATGAACTTTATATTTCGCGACACTATCCTCAAACACGAGATGCGCGGCACCACAATTCGCGTCTACATGGACGACATCGGCATCGCATCCCGCTCCGGCCTTGAGGGCCACATAGCCGCAGTCCGCAATGTCTTACAAGTGGCCAAGGATCACGACCTTTACTTCAAACTCGAGAAATGCCTGTTTCATGTGCCCACAATGGATTACCTGGGGGTAATCCTTGAAAAGGGGGTAACACGCATGGACCCTGCAAAAATCGCGGGCATCCGTGATTGGCCCATCCCTAAAACCGTTAAGGACGTCCGCTCTTTTCTCGGTTTCTGCAATTTTTATCGCGCATTCATTAAAGGTTTCGCACACCATGCACGCCCTTTGAACATACTCACAAGAAAAGGGGAAGCATGGAAGTGGGGACAAGACCAACAAACAGCGTTTGACACGCTCAAAGCACGAGTAACGCAAGAACCCATACTGGCACACCCGGTACTAACAGACCAGTTTGAACTGGAAGTAGACGCCTCAGGATATGCCATCGGAGGGGTTCTCCTGCAGCGGAAGCAAGACGGCAAAAAACACCCAATCGGATACTACTCAAAAACGCTAGATCCGGCTCAGCGCAACTACCACATATACGATCTCGAATTATTGGCAATAGTGGAAGCACTCAAACACTGGAAGCCCCTACTAGCGGGCTCCCCACATGACATCATCGTCCATTCAGATCACGCAAACCTGCTATACTGGAGAAGCCCCCAAAATATTAACAGGCGGATAGCAAGGGAAGTGATTGAACTGTCTGAGTACCCGATCAAAATAAAGCATGTCGCAGGAAGAGCCAACAGACGCGCAGACGCACTATCGAGGCGTAGCGACTACGACACCGGGGACAACGACAACCAGAACGTGGTCGTACTCCCGGACCACATGTTCCTTCGAACTACGAACGTAACAACCGTAGAAGCCAAGGGAGACGATGAGTACGCACAGGACGAAACACAAATTCGACACTGGATCAATACACACCGATTAATGAAGATCAACGGAGTGTGGTACAAAGAGGGACGGCGCGTCATCACTGGGGGAGTAACCGAAAAACGCGTGATCATCGATGCTCACCACTCTCCCCCAGTTCACGGACACCCAGGCATGACCAAAACGGGCATGCTCGTGGCGAGACACTACTTCTGGCCAGGAATGACCAAGGACATCGTGGAATATGTCAAGGGATGTGCAGCATGCCAACAAAACAAGGTCAACACGCGACCAATACGCGCACCTCTCCAACCAATATTCCCCAAGCCTGAGGCAAAACCATTTGAAACGATAGCAATGGACTTCATAGTAAAACTGCCGTCGTCTGGGGGGTACGATTCTATTTTGACAGTTACAGACCACGATTGCACAAAGGCGGCCGTGTTCATACCCTGCTGCGAGGATATATCAGCAGAAGAAACCGCCCAACTATACGCTAAGCACGTCTTTGTCCGCTATGGGCTCCCCACTAAAATTATATCGGATAGAGACCCCAGATTCGCGTCCCGATTCGCTAGATGGCCAGTCAGAACGGACCAATCAGTGGCTCGAACAATATCTACGCTTCCAGGTCGATTATCACCAAAAGGACTGGCTCCACTACCTGCCATTAGCGGAATTCGCGCACAACTCGTGGCCCCACGAGATAACAAGGAAGTCTCCATTCGAACTCCTTATGGGATACCACCCTCGTGCTGATTGGATGGATAAGCCGTCCCCTATTCCACAGATAACAACGCACATGGAGCAGCTTCGAGAAGCCAGACAAGAAGCACAGACACTGATAACCAAGGCCCAGACCCTGTGGATCAAACATAAGAACACGCCCAAGTTTAAGAAAGGAGACCAAGTATGGTTAGATGGGCGCAATCTCAGGACAAGTCAGCCGAGCGCCAAGCTGGCAGCCAAACGGCATGGTCCTTTTAAGGTCGACCAGGTGATGTCCCCGTACTCTTATCGCCTGGAATTACCGGCTCAATGGAAGATCCACCCGGTATTCCACATTGATCTTCTCACGCCTTATCGAGAAACTACCATTCACGGGCCAAACTTCACACGCCCACCACCGGACCTTGTGGAGGGAGAAGAAGAATACGAGGTCGAGAAGATTCTAGATACGCGGCTGTTCGGCAGAAGACGGACGCGACAGTATTTGGTCAAGTGGCTTGGATACCCTGACTCGGAGAACCAGTGGGTCAATCAAGCCGATATCTTCGCCGAAGACAAGATAAGGGAGTTTGAACGACCAAACTCTGCCGCAAAAACATACTTAAGGACCACCGGAACTGCTGAGTCGCCCCATTCTCCAATCCACTCTTATCCCCTCATTCCTCACACCCCTCACATGGACTTTGCATACTATGCCACTAAAACCGCTGAAGAGGTGTTTTCGGCCGAACTATTGGAGGGACTCATCTCCCTCGACAAGGCACGACGACGGCTCAAGCGAGTCCACGAAACGGGCAACACCGCCGCCCTCGGATGGGAAACCACCGACGACAACGACAACGACAACGACACCGACCACAGCGCAGGACAAGGAGCCGCTGTGGTCCATGCAGCTGCAGAAGACGAGGGTACGGTGGTTGCCCCAATTACCCGAGACGAACTCGCCGCAGTGGAGCGCGCCTTCCCCGGCCCTGCGCAGGCAACACTGTCCGAAAGTGCACTACAGCCCCGGCTGCTTACAGTGCGGAACGTTCCTGACACGGAGGAGTATCGCAGTGGAACTCAGGACGATCCTCTCATCGTGGGAGAAGATACGAGCGACACCGAGCCCGTACCGGTACGACTCCGCCTTCAAGGCGACGGTGAAGAGACCCGCAGAGCTCTGGTGGTACACCGCGCAGGCGTGGACCAACGAGCAGCTCGACGCCGCGCACGCCGCGCGGAGAGAGAAGCTGCTGAAGAGGCGCGCCGAGATCAGGCGAATGCGCGAGTCCAGGCTCAAGAATTCGGACATGTCGATCGGGAAACCAATCTTTACCCAGCTGAGCACCCCCACATCACTACGGAAGATACGAGCACTTACCCGGCGACACCCCGCACGCCTCCACTACCGACAGAGAGCCCATCATGCGACACAAGTACCGGGAACTAGTCGACGACCCCCTCAAACAGCCATTCACCGCGGAAACCCCGGTCGGGTGGACTCGAAATGCAGGAAGGGATTACATCCCCTGCCCAATCACTATCCAAGGGGTTAGTCGTCCCGCTCTTTGGTATCAAATCATCGAAAGCGACGACCCCATTATCTTAATGGGGACCGACCGAACGGATCGCGTATACGCGTCCCCGTTCTACGCCACACCACGACCCGTACTCCCTCGACCCCCGAAGTACACCGAAGAGGAGCTCAAGACCCTGGAGTGGGGGTACCGGAGGCAACCGGTGATCGACCAGTGTCTGCGGGCACTATCAGATAAGTCAATTCCCGCTGAAGTCCGACGATACCGAGCGCTGACGCAAGATCAGCAGCGCTTGGAACAACGCGTGCAAGAGCTCGAGAAGGGGATCGCGGTACTATATGGACGACGCTCGCTATGCGCCGCCCGTCTCCACCGCGCCGACACTCTTGCACGACTCGAACGGGAGCGGCGACAGCTCGGAGATCCCGAGATACTCTGGGAGCGGCCAGACCAAGACGAATTCCACCGAGGACGAGGCTATTAGGATGTGGGCATCCTTCCTGAAAAGGGGGTGATGTTACGACATGGGATTCCGGGTAGCTCGTATCCCCGGACCCGTGGCATGTGATAAGAAAAGGTGACTCACGAGATAACGGCTTGATAACCCCAGTATTGTACGATAAGGACGAGGTATGTGATTGGTTCGCTATTGTATGATATCTATGACTCGGACGGACACTTACGATAACCATACGATACGTGATTGGTTGACTACCTTTCGAGAGGCGCTTTAAAGCCCTCGCGTATATGTATATAAGGTTAGCCAAGCTGCGCCGTAGTCCGCAGCTTGGTCTTCTCGAATCTATCCTGTCTCCATCCGTCCTATCTCTCCTTATCGGTCTAAGCCTTGCGCTCCTCTTGATAGGAGTCTGCCTTATCATCGTCTTCCTTGAGTCAGTATTGTCCCACGACTAGGGCTTACTGTTATACTCCACGCTCACGTGCCATACGAAGGCCGTCTCATATCGCTAAGTCGGTTACTTCGGTTGTGTCGCCTTTCCCTGCTCAAGTCGAGCCACGTGCCGATAGAGCACGTAACAACACAGTGACTGTTACGTTGCCACAACAACGTTGCCTGACTTAGGCGCGAGGAAGGCGATGACTAATGCTGAGCCTGGTCCGATACACGAAGTGTCAAGACTTAACGTGAGGACGTCGGCACGTGACTCTTCTCAGTACACGGCGTCGAAGGAGTCTTCGCTCTCGATGTCTTCAATGTGGAGTACAACTCCGAAGACAAAGGCTAGGACGAAGTAGTAGCGATGAAAGATAGATGAGAGGAAAGGAAGTGGCAGTCTAGGTCACGAACAATAGTGGTGGTATTGAGAAGACCCGGATGGAGATCCATGGTCTGAACAATGAACCTTATATACAGTTGACGAGGGCTTTAAAGCTCCTCCCGAATCGTAAGTAACCAATAGCGTAACTAGCTCGAACCCTAGTACAGCTATCCTAGGACGCGTCATCGTACTATCTTACATGTGATAACAGAGCTCCACTGCTGACTGATACGAGTAGTCCATGACTAATTACCGCTGACCATCATAGTCATAACCTGATGTGTCAGTGTCTTAGGCAGTCCGTGACATCACCCCCTTTTCAGGTGGGACGTCCGCGTTCCACAGTGATCCCATACTTCCTCTGGATCCATCATCGAACCCCTCTGCTCCTCTAATCCAGTCCAAGTCCATCAGCCATTTCCAATCGCCGAATACAGCCCAACTTAGCTGTGTTGAACCTGCCCGAATGCTCTCTCCAGCTCTATGATACGTGCTTCTATCCTCTTCTTGCTTCATCGCCAGGGTCCTGTAACGATGGACCTCCGCTTGAGGTGTGTCGTCAGTGTAGGATCTCGGATACACCGGTCCTACAATCCACTTGTCCTCGTGTTGCGACTTCGAGGTGGGCCAGTTGGTAGTGGGAGTAGACAGGACGCTGATGCATCGAGTACGTGGGGGCGGCATAGAGCGGTTGCGGATAAACGAGGTCGGACTCATCAATAACCCCAAGCACGATGGGGCTCGGACACATAATGGTCTGCACGTATTTTGCCTGGCGCGTGACGCCATTGACTGTGATGGGGAATGCGATCCATCGGGCCCCCTTGTTCTCCCAGAACCCTGGCGGTGGGTCCGTCTTGGTGCGGAGATCGCCCATTGCCGAGTGCATGACTATTCGGCCCACACGGACATCCTCCCGGTAGATGTTACTACCAGTGGTGGTCACTGCGTGGGGCGTGTCATCGTTTATAGTGCCATAGGAGATCTGGGGGTGCTCAGCTGGGTAATATTGGTCCTCTTCTTCATAAGTTCCGCTAGCCTGGCTGCTTTCTGCTGCTGTCGTTGTTCCACTGCGCGTGCGAACTGTTCGGTTCGCCAGGTATTGGCCATTCTCTTCCACTCCCCATCCGCAGTCTTGCGCCACTTCTTGAGGCACTTGCAAGAGTCGACCGGCCCCACTGTTTTCGTCCTCTTCTTCCATGGTTTGGTCAGTGGGGTGATTGTTACGTCCACTTCCTGCACCTCGTACATCCCCTCTGTCTGGCACAGTGAGCACCAGTTGCTGAAGTGGAGGAGTGGACACTGGGCTCTTCGCTGGATTGGGGAATCGACGTAGTACCTCTGCGACTTCTTGATGGGTGATCGGAGTTCCTCCGTCAGTTTCGGTGTTGATGGCGGCGCGCTGTACGCTCTGCGTGGCCTCGAGGGACAGAAGTCCTTCGTCCAGTTCGGCTCCAAAGACACGCGTCGGGGTGCCGCAGTAGTAGGAGGACATTGCATATGACAGTGGTGAGAATGTATTGGTGGGAGTAGTAGTGGTAGTGGGATGATAGGACTTAGCGGTGTGAGCTTGACTTATATGCGTTTCTGCGGCTGGGTTTGAAGTTTTAAACTCCTTTATCGCCTTATCGGCGAACACGTCATCCTTATCGACCCATTGATTGTCGGAGTCTGGGTAGCCCTTCCATTTGACGAGATACTGGAGTTTGTGTCTTCTGCCGAATCGCCGAGAGTCTAGAATCTTCTCGACTTCATATTCCTCTTCGTTATCTACCAACTCTGGAGGTGGGCGCTGGTAGTTCGGACCATGTGTCTCCGTTTCGCGATAAGGCGTGAGAAGATCGATGTGAAACACTGGGTGAATGCTCCACTGCGTGGGAAGTTCTAATCGATAGTTGACTGCGGACATCACCTGAATAACCTTAAAAGGTCCATGTCGTTTGGGCGCAAGCTTGGCGGTTGGTTGATTAGTGCGTAAGTGACGTCCTTCCAGCCACACGAGGTCCCCTATCTTGTACTTAGGGGTATCTTTGTGTTTGATCCATAATCGCTGCACCCGTTCCATCAGTGCCTTAGCGTCTTCTCGAGCTTCTTTGAATTGGTCAACTCGAAGTGATACCTGTGGGATGGGCGATGGCCTATCGATCCAATCAGCGCGCGGATTATATCCCATAAGGAGATCGAAAGGGGACTTCCGCGTTATCTCATGGGGCCATTGATTGTGCGTGAATTCCGCCATTGGAAGATAATAGCACCAGTTATCTTGACGCTCGTTAGTCCAGAACCTTAGATATTGTTCTAGCCATTGATTGGTGCGTTCTGATTGTCCGTCGGTTCGTGGGTGATATGCCGTTGATATGTTTTGATTGATGCCAAGGATTTTGCACAGCTCTCGTGTGAACTTTGATGCGAAGCGGGGATCTCGGTCGCTGATAATCTTCGTGGGTAGTCCAAATCGGGTAAATACGTGCTTGGCATAAAGCCCAGCCGTTTCTTCTGCCGTTATCTCCTCGTTGCATGGGATAAAGACTGCTGCTTTGGTACAGTCATGATCGGTTACCGTGAGAACGGAGTCGTATCCTTGTGATAAGGGGAGCTTAGTGATGAAATCTAACGCGATAGTGGCAAACGGCATAGCTTCCGGTGTTGGGAATATGGGTGATAGCGGCGCTTTTGTAGGCCGATTGTTTATCTTGTGGCATTGGCATTCGGCGCATCCTCTTACGTATTCCATTGCATCCTTGCGTATATTAGGCCACCAGTAACTTCTTGCGATGAGTTGTGTTGTTCTTGCAATTCCCGGATGCCCATATACTGGTGAGTCATGGTGCGCTTTGATAATCGTCCGTCGGTCTTGAAGTCCTCCAGTGACTACGCGTCTGCCATCCTTGTACCAAGTTCCTTCTACTCGTTTGAGATGATGAGCGTCGACCCATGGTTTCAGTACCTCTTCGCTTTGTTGGTATATTGGGTCCGTTCTTTCCATCTCTTCTGGTGTGATCACTTGAATTAACGCTGGTGCGGCTTCGGTGGTGCTTGCTCGAATAAACAGGCGGTCAGGAAGTACTGTGACATCTTCGTTATCATGTTCGCCCTGGTCGTAGTCTGGTCGCCGTGATAACGCATCGGCGCGACCGTTCGCTGTTCCTTTGATATGGTGAATTTCAATGTCGTATTCCATAAGTTCCTGCACTTCCCTGGCTACTCTCCGACTAATCTTTTGCGGTGATCTCCAGTACTGTAGGTTCATGTGATCGGAGAAGACTTTGACTTTGTGGGGTGAGCCCGCCAACAATGGTCTCCAGTGTCGTAGTGCTCTGACAATTGCCAATAGCTCTAAGTCGTAAATGTCGTAGTTGCGCTCTGCTGCGTTCAGTGTTGCCGAGAAGTAGCCGATGGGGTGTCGTTTGCCATCTTTCTTGCGTTGTAATAGTACTCCTCCAATCGCGTAGCCGGATGCGTCGACTTCTAACTCGAATTGGTCTTTGAGAATCGGATGTGCCAGCACTGGTTCGCTTGTCACAAGGCTCTTGAGCGTGTTGAATGCCTTGTCTTCTGCCTCTGTCCATTGCCATTCCACGTCTTTCCTTGTGAGTTTGTGGAGAGCTCGTGCATGCGACGAAAATCCTTTGATGAAGGCGCGGTAAAAGTTGCAAAAACCGAGGAATGAGCGTACTTGTTTAACCGTGGTAGGCGTTGGCCAGTCGCGGATGCCCGAAATTTTGGCAGGGTCCATTCGCGTCACCCCCTTTTCAAGGATTACCCCCAGGTAATCCATCCGCGGCTGGTGGAATAGGCATTTTTCCAGTTTGAAGTATAGGTCGTGTTCCTTTGCCACCGCCAATACGTCTTTGACAGCTGCAATGTGTCCTTGTATGTCTGTCCTAGAAGCGATGCCGATGTCGTCCATGTATACCCGTATTGCTGTACCCAACTGATCATGTTTGGCAATGACGTTCCTATAGATGTGATTCATCATTGCCTGGAACGTTGCTGGAGAGTTGGTTAAGCCGAAGAACATCACCGTTGGTTCGAAAAGTCCATAGCGTGTTTTAAATGCCGCTTTCCCTTCATCTCCCTCTTTGATGCGCACATTGTTGTATCCCCATCTAATATCCAGTTTGGTGTAGATGGTGGCGTTGCTGAGGTCAAGGATGAGGTCGTCAATAAGAGGGAGAGGGTACTGATTGCGTATAGTCATGTTGTTTATTCGCCGGTAGTCTTGCACTGGTCGGAGTTTGCCGTCCTTCTTCTTGATGAAGAAGAAGGGCGACACGTAGGGGGATTTCGATGGCCTGATATATCCCTTTTTCTGTTGTTCGTCCAGGAACTCCTTGAGTGACTTGTCTTCGTCCTGAGTCATGGGATAGACTTTACAGTCCACAGCGTCCGGTGTTCCTTCCTTAAATTCGATAGCATGATCCCATGCACGACTAGGTGGAAATCGTTGTGATGCTTGTTCGCTGAATAAGGTAGAAAACTCAGCGTATTCGGGTGGCAACTCTGCTGCTTTGGTGTATTGGCCGGCTTGTATAGCCATGTCCGTGGCGGCCCCTCGTGCTTGTACTTCCTCAAGCTCCAGGTCTTGTAAAATTTCGTGTTTTGTTTCTTTGGTGATGGCTCTTGTGATGGTTGTCCTTAGTGGTGTTACCCGAAGTGTTTGAAGTATGGTAGGTGTCATTTTGGTATTGATAGTGGCATTACGCCAATCGATCATTGGTTGGTAGGTTGCCAACCAAGGGTAACCGAAGATGAGGTCTTCTCGACCAATATCCATGAGTAGGAACCTCATGACTTGTTCTTTTCCATCGTGGAGAACTTTGAGATCCGTATAGTGCGTGATAAGTCCTGCTTTGTTTTCGGTATCGTCGACATTCCATATTTTCGTGACTTATCTAATCGTTGGATACCAATACCCATGCGTCGTGCGAACGCGGGTTTTATAAAGTTGTCGGTGGCTCCTGAGTCCACTAGTGCTTTTTTGTCGTCGGCCGTTGCGTAACTTGTGCGAATCGAAACTGGAATTCGTAGAGAACGGAAACGAGTCATTATCACAGAGTTACAACATACTGCCCTCACCCAGGCCGATGGGTTCAGGCGCTCGGAAAACCCTCTTCCCAGAGCTTCTTAAACACGATGTCCTTTACTTCATCCGTATCCTTCGATACTCCAGTAATAAACTGGTTAGCGCGTTCTTGTGCGGTTACAGGTCTATTGCTCATGGCGGCCACTCTTGGTTCTTCGTCTTCGTATGCTTCGACATATCTGCCCCTGCTTTGTCGTGGTGCGGTGCACTGGCGACTGATGTGACCTTTCTTTTGGCAATTATAACAGGTCACTTCCCTGAAGTCGCGACGGTTGCCGCGTTGTATAAACCCTTGTCTGGGTGTGAACGGTGGGTTGCGGGGTTTGTCTTGTCGTTCGTATCGTTCAATTACTTCTTCCGCATCTGCCAGCCTTCCTCTGGTTCTTCCCGCCGATGTGTCCATCGCATTGGGGTCGTTGGGTGCGTCGGAATCCCCCTGGCATACGTGGGATCCAAGTGTCGTTGTTGGACCTTCCCGCGCTTCTTTGATCTAAGCGGGCCTTCATATGGATATACTTCTCCTGTCTATTCAGGACCGCGTTTTTCCATTCACGTATGTTTGAGGTTCGTCAAATTGATAGCAGGCTTCGTACAGCCCTCTTGGTAGTCCATTGGTGAAGGAGTCAATTGTAAGGGCCGAGTCCAGTCGGTATCCTGCTTGTCGTGCCAGTTTTTCGAATAATGTGACATAGGCATCTACATCACCTCCTTGCATCTTGATGCCTCGTTTCAGTATGGTATGGGCTTGTTCTCTTTCAAGCGTATTGGCGAATCTTCTCTGAAGGCTGTTACTATTTCGTTCCACAGCCATTCGTTGGTACTGAGGACCCGTTGTGTCGTACTTGATCGCCAATCCATCTGGCCATTGCAACGATCCATTCGTTGACAAGGTCTCCCTGTATGAAGGTGAAGAACAGCATGCTTCGTTGATAGGGGGTTTATCATGACGGGGTTATTGTTGTTGACCCCCCAGTAGAGTTCCCATTGCGTAAGGAATTGTTCTGTTTTGGTACGATCGCCAGTAAATGTAACCGGTGGGTTGCCAATAACTTATCTGATCGTGCGGCTACCTATAGCCACGTTGAGTCCTGCGTTGGGGTCTCCTCCTCCTCCTCCTCCTCAGGTGCTCCTCCACCTCCTCCAGGGGCTCCTGGGAATCTCCTCCTCTTGGCAAGCGTCCATCAGGTAGATCTCCTCCATTCCATGGGTTCTCTGGGTCTTCAGGTGGCCCCCTTCCTTGAAATCCACCTCTTCCCTCTTCACTGGGAGGGTCGTCTCTGTCTGGTC
>WTXK01000284.1:0-60803 GCA_025769895.1 Lactarius psammicola
GAGAAGGTCTTTCCTTGTCTGCTTTTGATAGGATTGCACGGCAGCATTGAAAATGGCTTGGAAGCGTATGGCTGTGGCTGGTTCCTGGGACATGACATGAGTGAAGTTATTATGAGGAAGATCTGCCTACGGGTGAGGGCGGGAACGAGGAATGTGAACACTGGGCAGATGGTGCACACCGTCATGGTTAAGATGTCGGCGATCGCCGATGCAGACGTGGACATGCGTGAACGATAGGTGCGAAGATAGACGCGCGTCGGACAGACTGGGACGCCGTCACGGTTGTCACCAGACTCGAGACACGTAGAGAAGAACAGCCAAGGGTACGTCGTTATGCCTCTAACTCGGTTCACTTGGGACGTCTATCGTAAATTTTTAGAATACTCTTTACCGTGTCGACCCACTTGACCGACTTGCAATGGACTCATATATCGCTCGAATTTTCTTCGATGGATTCCCATGGTCCCCTGTCTTCGGTTTCCTGTCTTCGCCCCTTGTAGCCTAAGGCCGTATGTTCATACCTCATTAAATCTTCAGGATAATTCCAGACAGTCAAGCTCGCATACCTTTTCTTCTCTAACTCGCAGCTCTGCAATGGTTCTCAATGGCATGATGGTGAGCAATCAGTCAGTTGCTCGCTTACTGCACACCGAAGATTAGTCCACGGTTGTACAGCGCACACCACGGCCTCCTCAGTATCCCCAGAGCGGACTCTTCAACTTTACGGAACCCTCTATCATGCATGCTTCCTAGTAGTCGCGTGGCTTTCTCCGGGAAATACGCTTGGGGTCACAATCCCTGCGTTAGGTCAAGCATCAAGTTTCGGGCCAGTCTGCGAATACGCGTTCGCGAATGCCAGCTCCAACTGAGGTGTCTCCGTTATCATATCGTTTGGAGGGAGGACCCTTCTCTGCTCCTGTCACTCTTAGGGTCGCAAGCATAACCCTAGGCCAATGATAAGTTACCGACACGGTTATGTGACCGTCACGATGTTCGTTGTGCAAAATTGGGCGGACAGTGCCCGGTTATGTAATGACAGGCTTCCATCAGCCTTTCCACTGTTGACCATGACTGTCATGACCTATGAGTAACCAAAATATATATAAATTCAAGGAGGACCTAGGAAAGATAATTTTTATTCCTCACAATCGTCGTCCTTCTCCCCAGACTCCTTCCTGATTCGATGCTGCGTGTAAGAGACTATCATTACTCCTCACGTGTTTCTTCCCACACCCACCTTCCTTATATATCCTAACTTTGCGTCTCGTTACACTACGCACTGACTGGGGACACTTGTATCGGCCTTCTCGGGGTGTGACAACACCTTGCCCTTTTGTCACATTTTCTGTATTTTCGAAACTTAGATGCATGTATCCAGATTAGGAATATATAATTAAATCTATTTGAGGCCTGTATACGCATGAATGCAAGAGCCCTGTGTGCTCTGTCAATGGATAACCAAGCCCTCAATAGCATTTTTTTGTGTCTCTCTGACAATAGCTACACAATCTTCACCCTGGTATTGTGCTCACAAAGCTGACTGCAGCGAACATGGCACCTTGCAACAAGATTGAACCCACATACAAGTTCCAGCTACTCAAGTTGTCGATGGGTGTGAGCGAGTCCGATGCTGTGATACCGAACATGACGGCGACACCACCATGGCAGATGCCTGTAGGCGACGCCTTTCCTGACAAACTATCTGAGCAGTTCAGGGAACCCAAACGTCGTTTGCAGCGCGCTGTCGCTGCCGTGTGGGACGGGGGAGGCGACTGTGGATCCAGAGGCGGAGTAGGCACTGTGTCTGAGCTGCCGCCAGTGCAGATGATCATCCACGGCAGGTCAACGTGCTCTGTGCGCGATGTGACGTCGGCACTGCCGTTCATCAAAACACACATAGACGTGCCTGCACAGGAGCACTCGATTGTAATGCCACCACAGGGGCGTTAAGTACGACGTGTACTTCTAAGTCAACTGTCAAGGGTTCAGGTAGAGCGAGTCCGTTAGGACTCAGTTCGGTGATGAATAAGAGTTGAGCTAGCTGCTAGAGCTTATCAACCTTAGTCCGAGAAGCCGGGGCTCAGGCACGAAGGCGAGCAAGGGACTTAAGCGCAAAGGCAAGTCGATAGGGGTTCGCGAGTACTGATTGTGGTTTTACACAAGAAGTCAGAACTGCTGTACAAGCCAGTCCGACTACGACCTATATACTAGTACAAGCCCCAAAGAGACAACAACAGGGCAACATAGTAGGTAAACAGATGGCGCTATGAGGAACACATGAGCGCGACAGGTATCGTATGGCGTCAGAGATAAGACAGGGTCATGAGTCAACTATCAGTGATGCGCAGGGGTCAGAGGACCAAGTGGCAGCCAATACATGGCGTATAGTATGCAGTCATGGTTCATCGCAGAACGTATCATAGAAAGCAACAATCAATGTATAGTAGAGGCGCAATGCCTATCAGTCAAGAAGGGGTCACAAGGGACGTCAGGTGTGAAAGGAAGTCAAAGATAAGGAGGCGAGGCTGTCCATGAAGGCAGACATGTGAGGGGTTTGAGTGTAGGGTGACGTCAAGGGGAACAATGACAAAGAAAACAAAGATAAGGCTGTCCATGACGTACGTGGTGTGCGGGAATCGAGACAGGTCGTATGACACAGGGGAAAGAGTCGCAAGGATAGGAATCCATGGATAGAGGGACGCATGGCGTCAACTTCAGGGAAAATGGTAAGAAGTCCCCTTAGCAGTACGTCGCAAGGCAAGAAATCGTAACATCAATGGTGCTGACAGACAGCAAGCGGCTGGTAGCCTTTGTGCGTGTTATGAGTGGACTGTTTTTTTTCTGCTTTTTTTTAAGATCGGTTTTCAGGCTGACTTTTAGACCTCACAGGGCCAGCTGCCAACGTTTGACATTCACATTCTCGAGTGTTACGTGTCTACTGGCACGTGGCTCAACTTGAGCAGTGGATGGCGACAACCGGACTGAATGACTTAGCGAATATGTCAGATGACGGCTCGATGGCACGTGACTGATCTTGAGTATAACAGCAAGTCCTTTAGGCGTAGGACAATACTGACTCGAGGACAATAACGATAAGGCAGACTCCTATCAAGAGAAGCACAAGACTCAGAGCAAGGGCAGAGGACAAGACGAATGAGAACAGAGTAGATTCAAGAAGACCAAGCTGCGGACTACGGCACAGCTTGGCTAACCTTATATACATATACACGAGGGCTTTGAAGTGCCTCTTGAATGGTAAGTAGCCAATCGCGTACAGTATGGTTATCGTAAGAGTCCGTCCGAGTTATAGATATTGTACAGTGATGAGCCAATCACACACCTTGTCCTTATCGTACAGTACTGGGGTTATCGAGCCATTATCTGTGAGTCACACACCGCTATCACATGTCTGCAGTCCGGGGATACGAACTACCCGGAGTCCCACCTCGTAACATCAAGGAGCACAATGTGTTGCTGTCTTTGACCAGATCGTGTTCTTCTCACAGTTAATCACACACAGCGGCACTCAGTGGAGACTCTTATCAGTTAGCAGAGCATAACATAGCGCAACCTAACATACTTAAATGAGTTTACTCTCGACTAGTATGATTTTTTGCGTCTGTGACTTGCTCAGCCTTGCCTCTCAGAGTCCTCTTCATTCCTTAAGTGGGCATGTGTATTGCCCGTCGATACGTGGGGCTTGTCATTGGCACAAATGTTGCGGTCGTGGGTGTGCCTTTTTTGGAGTGGTATTGCTCCTCAGTGTTTCGTCCGTTTTTGGTCGAATCTTCCTGTGGCTTGCACGAAGTTTGCTACTGGGACCATCATTTTGCTGTTGCTTGATATGTCCTTCAACTTTGGGTGCTTCTCCTTGCAATGTCTCAGCAAGGCCCAACGTTCATGCGCATATGCCAGGCAGTCCAATAGGAAGTGCTGCATGTTCTCCTTTGGGTGCCCATGGGCGGTGCTTCCACCCTTGTTCACCTCAAGTGCTGAATGGGGCTTTAAAACCTGTCGATCCTAGGAGTCTCTACGCTGAGGACAATGCCAAAATGACCTGGGGCAGGACTCAAGTTCAGGGAGATGTGAATTGTTGCAACTAGTTGTGCGGCCCCCCACAGAAGATACATCCTTGTATATACGTCTGCTATGTTCAGGGACACATTGCCTTTGGTTTGCTAAGGTCGCACACAGATGCGGCGTGTTGGGCAATGAACTAGCAGGGGTCCAACTGGAAACACATAAAATGGTGGGTGCTGCGGGGAAAAGGCACGATCAGAAAAAAATCATATTTTGAGGCCTGTTAACAAGAACATGCTTTCACTTCTCTACATTGGCCAACAGAATGTCAAGCCGAGTTATCACTACACGAAGGGACACTGCCCAAACAATCCAAGTCAGTCTCAGGATCAGGGAGGTGCGAAGCTTCGTAACTGGTCATGCAGGCATCTGTGCCATGCAAAACCTCGTACAGACGTCCGCTGTGATCGGGGACGCGCTGCCTGAGAATCACTAATACTGCACGGGGGTGCAGCATTCTCAGGAGCGCAAAGGGGGAGCCACTCCGGCCCTATAGTAACCCGTGGTGCAAGGGGCCACACACGCCTTCGCGCGGTGCGATACTTCTTATAGTTGTCCATCTCTGTCAGAAGTAAGCCGAGCTAGGGCCATTAAGGGTGTACGCAAGTGCGGAATGCTGGAGGACACAGGGAATGGGTTGCACTGAGCCCTTACAGAGCTTTAAGCCAGGGAATATATTCTCTGTGACCGCAAGATGTAAAATATAGGGTGTTGTGAGATCCCAAAGTAGAAAACGGCATGACTAGTTAGGCAATGGAACTCATAAACAAAATACTATAATAACTCGTACGATACCCTCTGCCCTCCTCAGTTCGTTCTGTCTATAACGCTGAGGAGGGTAAGTGTAACCGCCTTTTCTTCTATTTATGTATTCGCTTACTTATACTGTACTCAGACCCTTTTAGGTTAGTAATACAAAGTTCGTTCTGTCTATAATGCTGAGGAGGACCCTTTTAGAAATAAAAGGTTATGGGCCCTGCGGCTGTCAACTGAAGACAATCCGCCTATATTCCTTCTGATTAGCGAAGCAAGCGACAGTAGAGCTCACTGGATCCCTTCACTCTGTTTTCGTTGTCGTGTCTCTTCCTGTGTATCTCTGCTCCGTCCCTGTTATCTTATACTTCTTGTCTGTCGACCATCGTCGCATCCATCTCTGGTGTATCGTCATATCGTCGTGTCTCTCTTGAAGCTTAGTATTGACTTCAGTGCCCAATATGTCCACACCCCCAAGCGATCTCACTCCTCTATGTTACGATGTGCGGCTCCAGGTAGCTCATATCCCCGGACCGGTGGCATGTGATAGCTGTTACGACGCGGGGTTCCGGGTAGCTCGTATCCCCGGACTTCTGACATGTGATAAGAAGTATGACTCACAGATAACGGCACAGATAAACCCAGTACTGTACGATAAGGACAAGGTGTGTGATTGGCTTGCTATTGTACGATATCTATGACTCGGACGGACTCTTACGATAACCTTACCATACGTGATTGGTTACCTACCATTCAAGAGGCGCTTTAAAGCCCTCGCATATATGTATATAAGGTTAGCCAAGCTGCGCCGTAGTCCGCAGCTTGGTCTTCTTGAATCTACTCTGCCTTCATTCGTCCTATCTTCCCTAGTCGGGATAAGTCTTGCGCTCCTCGCGATAGGAGTCTGCATCATCGTCATCTTCCTTGAGACAGTATTGCCCCATGACTAGGGCTTACTGTTATACTCCTACGATCATGTGCCACGAGGGCCGTCATATCGCTAAGTCACCTTTGGTAGTGTCGCTGAACCATTGCTCAAGTCGAGCCACGTGCCGGTAGACACGTAACAATAGCGGTATGTGACTCACAGAGATAACGACCCAATAACCCCAGTACTGTACAATAAGAATGAGGTGTATGATTGGCTCACTGATGTACGATATCTATGACTTGGATGGACTCTTATGATAACCATACAGTACACGATTGGCTACCTACTGTTCAAGAGGCGCTTTAAAGCCCTTGTGTACATGTATATAAGGTTAGCCAAGCTGCGCCGTAGTCCGCAGCTTGGTCTTCTTGAATCTACCCTGTCCTCACTCGTCCTATCTTCCCTTGTTGGGATAAGCCTTGCGCTCCTTTTAGTAGGAGTCTGCTTCATTGTTGTCAACCTTGAGTCAGTATTGTCCCGCAGCTAGGGCGTGCTGTTATACTCTCACGATCATGTGCCATGAGGGCCGTCATATCGCTAAGTCGTCTTCAGTAGTGTCGCCTACCTATTGCTCAAGTCGAGCCACGTGCCAGTAGACACATAACATTAAGACCAAGCTCCCATCATGGTGACCGAAACAACCGCAGACAGTTGGGTATTCGTGCAATACTCCATTGAATGAAGAGGAGATCAGAACATTCCCACCCAATACCTCAGAAACGCGTGGTGGGGAATGGTCAATGACGTTACCGGATATTGGGTCGATCTACCCAACAGACCATCGAGAGTCTACCCAGTTGAGTTCAATTTCGAACATACGTGTTGGACAGAAGTTGCTTGGAGCCCTTGTAGAGGACGGTGGGACGTACTTCGACCCATGGGACGAGAATACAACTGCGATATCCTGCGAAGCAAAGTAGTGCATCGAGACCAGTGGGGCCCAATTGACGGGGCAGAAGACGATAGTGCACCAGTGCCATCTGAAGGCAGCACCGAACCAACCACGACAGAAGACGAAGTAGGAGACCAACCAGACGCAGAGGAGGAACAACAGCGTCGACGATTTGACGAGATACGTATCAATTCTTTGGCTGCCCAAGCAGAACAGATCAACATCAGATCGCCCGCAGCCATGGCCACGGAGACATGCACGTACACTGAAGAAGAAAACAGGCTCGCCGATGCATTGGCTGAGCGAAGACTGCAAAACGAACAAGAAGAAGAAAGGGCGCCGACGCCACTACAACCAGAAGAACGAGTCATTGACCCAAACACGGGTCACCACTTAACCCTTGATGAACTCATGAACCAACGAATGTACGGGCCCGACCAACCCGATCCACCCTCGGACAGAGAACAAAGCCAAGTATGGAGCTATCTGGCAAGACAACGTGTGGAAGGAGAAGGGATACCCGCCAACATTCCAAGAGGAGGCGGACCTCCAGGACAATACCCTGGAGGAATACCACCACGACGGCCATCAGCAAGGGGACCACCACCACCAGGCAGAGGCGGAGGTGGTGGCGGAGGCGGCGGCGGAGGACCACCCGGGATAGACCCCAATGGAAGAGGGGATTACAACAAATTACAAGGGCAGCCGCCTCCTATATTTCGTGGTGACAGAAAAGCTACTGAAACATTCCTCACCAAGTGGGAACTGTACAGAGGCATGAACCGCCACACGCAAACAATGCGAGAAGCCTATTCGCGCGCCATCCTCTTCCTTACCTTTCTGGAAGGGGACAACCTAAACGAATGGATCACCACCCATACCAGGTGGCTGACGCTACAAATTGCGAACAGAATACCGGAAAACGACGAAAGAATATGGGAAGCTGTATACCGGAGCTTCAAGCGCTGATTTACGAATACCATGGAACAAGAACAAGCGCGAATGGCGCTACAAGAGGGTATATATATGCAGGGAACGGATATCGACAAGTACGTGTCCAGATTCGAAGAATTAGTGCGACGCGCTGGCTACCGAGCAGACTTGCCCATGGTGATCAACGTGTTCACCAAGGGGCTCCCACGCAAGCTGTACAAACAATGTTACACGCTCGACAACCCACAAAGCTACGAAGGGTGGAAAGCGGCACTCCTCAAGAGGCAAGAACAATACATCCACTTGCAAAATCACTTTAACGAAGGAAAGAAGAACCTGGAGAAGTACCGAAATCGCCCTGGAAACCAAGGAGGGTACTTCCCACCTCCACACCTTTCACATCCAGATGCCATGGACACGTCTGCCCGAGCAAGAGCAAGGGGAGGAGAGACTGACGACAGCATCGTGGCGGTCGCAGGGTCCGAAGACATGAGCCCCAATAATCCAAATTTCCGATCTTACACTCAAGGATCGAGGGGACGATACGTACCCAGAGGAGGGTACATCCAACGACAAGGGGGACAGCCCCGTGATACCAGGGGAGTGCAATGTTACAACTGTCAGAAATACGGACATTTCAGTCGCGATTGCACCCAGCCCAGGAAGCCATGGCAAAGTCAACCACCAGCCCAAGTCCGTGCCACCACAAACCTGTCGCCACAGCAAGAGGCAGCGCAAGTACTTCAAACAATCGCTAACAAAAGCGACGAAACTCAAGAACTGGTTATGAAAGGAATATGGGAGAGGGAGGATTTTTCAAGTGCCTGAACCTGGCGGCCTGGGTGAGGGCAATACATTCTCGTGATGTTGTAATAGTAACTACGCGTTTCCGATCTATGCATATCCCAATTTCGACTCGCACACATCACGCCATGGCCGACGTCAAAGCACTAGTGGACAGCGGAGCCACTGATTGCTTCATGAACCACAAATTCGCAAAACGAATGGGGTTGGGACTGGTTCCCTTGGAAAAACCACGAAAGATATGGAATATCGATAACACGGAAAACAAAGGGGGGTCCATCACTCATTATGTGGACCTCGATGTACGCACTAAAGGAATCCATAAGGAGATGCGGTTCCTCATCACGGATATCGGAAGCGAAGACGTGGTGCTCGGATATCCATGGCTGGCCACGTTTGAACCAAAGTTCACATGGAAGTACGCCACTATACACAAAGAAATGTTGCCCGTTGTCATTTGGTCTGTAAACCCGTGTATCACGCGCCGACCGATTATTGGCGCCGCTACTACCGGACCGACGTACAAAGAACGGGAACACATTGTGGAACAGCTGGAGGAGCAATGCACCCTTCGTACTACGGCAACAGAACTTGCCATTCAAGCACAGCAATATACCAAAACAGTCGCAATACCACCCCAGTACGAACGATTCACGAAGGTATTCAGCGAAGAAGAATCACACCGGTTCCCACCCAAATGAGTGTGGGACCACGCTATCGAACTTAAACCAAATGCCCCGGCGGCACTAGATTGCAAGATATACCCCCTCACCCAAGCGGAAGACGAAGCCCTCCAGAAGTTCTTAAGCGATGAGCTGGGCAAGGGCTACATCCGACCCTCAAAATCCCCATATGCGTCACCTTTCTTCTTTGTCAAAAAGAAGGACGGTAAACTCTGGCCAGTATAGGATTACCGAAAACTTAATGACGTCACCATGTGTAACCAATACCCCCTCCTGCTCATCTCGGACCTCATTACGGACCTGAGCAATGCCGACATATACACTAAACTGGATGTTCGCTGGGGGTACAACAATGTGCGTATCAAAGAGGGGGATGAAGAGAAGGCCGCGTTCAAGACACGCTACGGCCTCTTTGAGCCCACTGTCATGTACTTCGGCCTCACAAACTCGCCGGCAACATTCCAAACTATGATGAACTTCATCTTTCGGGATGTTATACTCAAACATGAACCCCTCGGTACCACCATTCGTGTCTACATGGACGACATCGGTATCGCTTCACGTGCCGGACTTGACGGTCACGTCGCTGTGGTTAGCGATGTTCTTCAAGTTGCCCTCGATCACGACCTGTATGTCAAACCGGAGAAATGCATATTCCATGCACCCTCCATGGATTACCTGGGGGTAATCCTTGAGAAGGGGGTGACTCGCATGGACCTAGCAAAAATCGCAGGAATTCGCGACTGGCCGACCCCTAAAACCGTTAAGGATGTCCGTTCTTTTCTTGGCTTTTGCAATTTTTATCGCGCTTTCATTAAAGGTTTCGCCCACCATGCACGACCGTTGAACACGCTCACAAGGAAGAACGAAGAATGGAAGTGGGGATCAGCCCAGCAGAATGCATTCGACACCCTCAAAGCGCGAGTAACACAGGAACCGATACTGGCACACCCGGTATTGGCGGACCAATTCGAACTCGAAGTCGACGCATCAGGCTACGCAATAGGAGGAGTCCTTCTACAAAAGAAAGAAGATGGGAAGAAGCACCCGATTGGATACTTTTCGAAGACGCTAGATCCCGCCCAGCGAAACTACCACGTATATGACCTCGAACTATTGGCAATAGTAGAAGCACTCAAACACTGGAAACCACTACTGGTGGGATCTCCGCACGACATCATTGTCCACTCCGACCACGCAAACTTGCTATATTGGCAAAGCCCCCAAAACATTAACAGGCGGATAGCAAGGGAAGTGGTCGAATTATCCGAGTATCCAATCAAAATAAAGCATGTTGCAGGGCGGGCTAACGGACGTGCCGACGCCCTCTCGCGAAGGAGCGACTATGACACAGGAGACAACGACAACCAGAACGTGGTGGTTCTCCTGGACCATATGTTCATACGAACGACAGACACAGTGACGGTAGGGTCAGCAGGCGAGGAGTACCCACAAGACGAAGCACAAATACAACACTGGATGAACGCTCACCAACTTATAAAGATGGGAGGAGTGTGGTACAAGGAAGGCCGACGCGTCGTAACCAGGGGAGTACTCGAAAAGCGTGCAATCATCGATGCTCACCATTCTTCTCCAGTGTACGGGCATCCGGGCATGACTAAGACAGGCATGCTTGTAGCTCGGCGTTACTTCTGGCCAGGGATGACTAAAGACATCGTGGAATATGTCAAGGGGTGCGCGGCATGCCAACAAAACAAGGTCAACACGCGACCAATACGCGCACCTCTCCAACCAATATTCCCTAAACTGGAAGCAAAACCATTCGAAGTAGTAGCAATGGATTTTATCGTCAAACTACCATCATCTGGAGGGTACGACTCCATCCTGACAGTCATGGACCACGATTGCACGAAGGCGGCCGTGTTCATACCCTGTTGCGAGGACATATCGGCAGAAGAGACTGCCCAGCTCTACGCTAAGCACGTCTTTGCCCGCTACGGGCTTCCTACTAAAATTATATCAGATAGGGATCCCCGGTTCACATCCCGATTTGCGAGAGAACTATGCCGACAGCCGGGGATCGAGCAAAACATCTCGTCAGCTTATCATCCGAGGACAGACAGCCAATCAGAACGAACCAATCAGTGGCTCGAGCAGTATCTGCGCTTCCAGGTCGACTACCATCAGAAGGACTGGCTCCACTATCTGCCACTGGCAGAATTCGCGCACAACTCATGGCCCCATGAGATAACAAGGAAGTCCCCTTTCGAACTTCTCATGGGATACCATCCCCGCGCTGATTGGATGGATAAGCCATCGCCTATACCACAGATAACGACACGTATGGAACAACTAAAAGAAGCGCGACAGGAGGCGCAGTCGCTGATAACGAAGGCCCAGACCCTATGGGTCAAACACAAAGATACGCCCAAATTCAAGGTTGGCGACCAAGTATGGCTAGATGGGCGCAACCTCAGGACCAGCCAGCCAAGCGCAAAGTTGACGGCAAAACGGCACGGACCCTTTGCGATAGACCAGGTGATGTCACTGTACTCTTATCGCCTGAAATTGCCGGCTCAATGGAGAATCCACCCGGTGTTTCACATTGATCTTCTCACGCCTTATCGTGAAACTACCCTTCATGGGCCAAATTTCACATGGCCGCCACCGGATCTTGTGGAAGGAGAAGAGGAATTCGAAGTTGAGAAGATCCTGGACACCCGGCTGCTCGGCAGAAGACGAACATGGCAGTATTTGGTCAAATGGCTTGGATACCCAGACTCGGAGAATCAGTGGGTCAACAAGGCCAATATCTTTGCTGAAGACAAGATAAGGGAGTTTGAAAAAAAAAATCTCCGACACCGAACCGCATTTAAGGAGCACCCAAGTTGCTGAGTCGTCCCATCCTTCATTCCCTTCTTACTCTCTTACGACCTACATCCCCTCCATGGACTTTGTGTACTATGCCACTAAAACCGCTGAAGAGGTGTTCTCAGCCGAGCTACTGGAGGGACTCATCTCCCTTCCCGAAGCGCGACGACGACTCCAGCAAGTCCACGAAACCGGCAACACCGCCGCTCTTGGATGGGAAACCATCGACGATGACAGCAACAACGATGAAGACCACAGTGCAGGAGAAGGAGCCGCTGTGGTCCATGCAACTACAGAAGACGAAGGTACAGTGGTTGCCCCGATTACCCGAGACGAACTCACCGCTGTGGAGCGCGCCTTCCCCGGCCCTGCGCAGGCAACACTGTCCGAAGACGCACTACAGCCCCGGCTGCTTACAGTGCAGAACGTTCCTGACGAGGAGGAGTATCGCTATGGAACTTACAAGAACCCTCTCATCGTGGGAGAGGATACGAGCGACTCCGAGCCCCTACCAATACGCAACTGCCTTCAAGCCGACGGTGAAGAAGCCGGCAGAGCTGTGGTGGTACACGGCACAAGCGTGGACGACCGAGCAGCTCGACGCCGCAAGCGCCGCGAGGCGCGAGAAGCTGCTGAAGTGGCGCGCCGAGATAAAGCGGCTGCACGAGCAACGGCTCAAGAATTCAGGACAGTAGATCGGGAGACAGAGTTATACCCAGCTGAGCACCCCCACATCACGTACGGGCGTTTTGAACACTTACCCGATGACACCCCATTCGCTGCTACCACCGATGGGGAGCCTATTATGCGCCACAAATGGCGAGACCCCCTGGAAGACCCCCTCAAACAATCGTTTGAGGCGAAGACCCCCTGTCGGATGGACACGCAACGCCAGGAGCGACTATATCCCAGCTCCCCTCACTATTCAAGGGATCACACGGCCGGCATTGTGGTACCAATTCATCGAAAGCGACAACCCCATTATCCTATTGGGGACGGACCGTACCGATCGGGTGTACGTATCCCCGTTCTACGCTAGCCCCAGGGCCGTACTCCCCAGACCACCCAAATACACCGAAGAAGAGTTGAAGAAGATCGAGTGGGGTCACCCTCGGCAGCCCGTGATGGACCAATGCCTACAGGGGATTAAAGATAAGTCCATCATCGCAGAAGTACGCCGATACCGAGCGCTGACACAAGATCAGCAGCGTCTCGAGCAACGAATCTGGGAGCTCGAAGCAGGCATCGCCGTGTTGTATGGGCGGAGGTTGCTGTGCGCCGCCCGCCTTCACAGGGCTGATGCTCTTGCACGCTTGGAGAGAGAGCGACGACAGCTCGGAGACCCAGAGATACTCTGGGAATGACCCGACCACACTGAATATCGACAAGAACGAGGCTATTAGGATGTGGGCATCCTCACTGAAAAGGGGGTGATGTTACGATGTGCGGCTCCGGGTAGCTCGTATCCCCGGACCGGTGGCATGTGATAGCGGTATGTGACTCACAGAGATAACGACCCAATAACCCCAGTACTGTACGATAAGAACGAGGTGTATGATTGGCTCACTGATGTACGATATCTATGACTTGGATGGACTCTTACGATAACCATACGGTACACGATTGGCTACCTACTGTTCAAGAGGCGCTTTAAAGCCCTCGTGTACATGTATATAAGGTTAGCCAAGCTGCGCCGTAGTCCGCAGCTTGGTCTTCTTGAATCTACCCTGTCCTTACTCATCCTATCTTCCCTTGTCGGGATAAGCCTTGCGCTCCTTTTAGTAGGAGTCTGCTTCATTGTTGTCAACCTTGAGTCAGTATTGTCCCGCAGCTAGGGCGTGCTGTTATACTCTCACGATCACGTGCCACGAGGGCTGTCATATCGCTAAGTTGTCTTCAGTAGTGTCGCCTACCTATTGCTCAAGTCGAGCCACGTGCCGGTAGACACGTAACACTCTATCTGTACTGGCGCGCAGAAGAGCAGCAACCACTGCCCAAAGGGGACCCTTCATCACACCCCCTGCCCAGACAGGCAATAACCAAACTGCGGCAAATGTTCCCGCACGTAACGCGCCCACACGCAACGCTCCCACGCGACACACCCCCCCCCATTTCCACAGTTCGCATCAGAATGGAAATCGAAGACATCATAATAACTCCTCATCATCGGAATCGTCCTTGCCTTCCCAACCACAACGTCCGGCACAAACACATGTACAATCACACAGGCGTTCTTCTTGCGCCGCAGCATCGCCGGACATGGAGATCAGACCCATAATAAAAGAGAAAACGATGGCCGGAGTACCTCCTTGGCCAACTGATCTCAAATTATCACTGAATGCGAACAATTGGCTAGAGTGGTCGCGCCAACTACTCACGTCACTAGAAATGGGACAACTTGACAACTATCCGCGTGGCCTCTTGCAATGCCCAGACTATCGCATCAACCCCTCTGGATACCGTCACTGGCATGGGAACGACCGCATGATCCTTGGATTCATGCGTGCACATATGTTCTCCTCAGAAACCCAATATATTGCGGCATGTGCTACCTCTGCCGACGCATATAACCTGCTTCACCGTAGGCATGAAAAACGAAGCAGGTTAACGCAGATCCAGTTGATCCAAAAAATGATGCAGATCTGCTTCGACAATAGCCCAGTTAACTGCAACTCCACCATGGCTAACCTCCGCAACCTCATTTATCGAGCAGAAAATATCGGCCAAGTCGATGTCACAAGACTGGCCCTTCTATTCACACTTATGAATCTCCGGTCAACCCATCCCTCTGTCCATGAAGCTCTTGCCCCGTCGCTCATGGATGGAACCATCACCTTGGAGGCGCTCGAAAGTCGTTTGCATTATTTCTATGAGTTGCAAGCCACCCACGGCCCCGATCAGCTCACCTTCCCCATCTTACCCGCCGCATATATACCGTTACCAAACCCCATCCATACCGCCGCTCCTCCCAACGTCACACAGCCTACAGCACCGAACCTTGCGTTACCAGCCACCATCCCACCTCACGCCACCATATGTCCGAACTGCAAAAGGCTGGGACACACCATCGAGTTCTGCATCTCACCGGGAGGAAGAATGGCCGGTCAATTGGCATACAACGCCATTGCTCGTCAGCGCGCCGCACGCAACGCCTTGCGCACCCATCCTTGTGAACATGTTGCCACCCCAAGCGCATTAACCAACTCGTCGAATACCCTCCTCAAACTCAACGAAGATGGGGCAGTATGGATCAGGGGAGTCAAATACAAACCTGAGCCACGACCGGTCCAAGCTGCCATTGCCAATGTGAGCAATGCCATGACGGCGGCCGACCAAGGAGAATACTTCAACTGGGCCAACAGCAACTCAATCGCAGGCTGGGGGACCGAAAACGACCCCAGCGATCTCCTGGTGGATACGGAAACGCTACTTTTGGCATCATCCGAAACTTCCCTGCTTGCTCTGAAGCCCAACGATCTGCCACTCTACCTTGACTCTGGCACATCTACTCATATCTCATGCGTAGACTCTGACTTCTCGGAACTTAAGCCTATAACTCCATGTCAAATCATGGGAGTCGGAAATTCGTCCATATCCGCCACTTGTTACATGTCTACTGGCACGTGGCTCGACTTGAGCGAGAATATAGGCGACACTACCAAGGATGACTTAGCGATATGACGGCCCTTGTGGCACGTGATCGTGGGAGTATAACAGTAAGCCCTAGTCGTGGGACAATACTGACTCAAGGATAAGAACTGTGAAGCAGACTCCTATCAAGAGGAGCGCAAGACTGATCCCAATGAGGGAAGACAAGATGAGTGAGAACAGAGTAGATTCAAGAAGACCAAGCTGCGGACTACGGCGCAGCTTGGCTAACCTTATATACATATACACAAGGGCTTTGAAGCGCCTCTTGAATGGTAGGTAACCTATCATGTATAGTATGGTTATCGTAATTGTCCATCCAAGTCATACAGTAAGAGCCAATCACCTTCTCATTGCTTATCGTACAGTACTGGGTTATCTGAGCCGTTATCTGTGAGTCACACACCACTATCACATGCCACCAGTCCGGGGATACAAGCTACCCGAAGTCCGGCATCGTAACACCACTGGAATTGGCACTATCGAAATTCTGCTCCCTGGAACTAAGGCAACTCTTCCTCTTTGAGATGTGCTATATGCTCCAACCGCTGGCGTTCGCCTGATCTCTGTAAGCCACCTTGATGACTCTGGCTGTCGCCTCAGCTTCGACGACAGTCGATGTCTTATCTTCGACCGTGCATCTGGCAATAAACTGGCTGAATGCGCTCACAACTCTTCCCATCTCTATGCCATCCCTGGCGCTTGCATCCATTCCTCCCGCGACACCCCTCCTCCATCCTCTATCCCTATTCCAAACCATCCACCCCTCTCCGCTCTGCCAGCCCTCGCCCCCACACCTGATCTCGAAACTTGGCACCGTCAGCTTGGCCATGCCAATTTCCGCACAGTCCTGGACATGGCACGCAACAACGTCGTAACAGGTATGCCCACAAATGTATCGACTGCCCCACAAGCTTGTGACTCTTGCATTTGCGGCAAACAGACTCACCGTCCCGTACCCAAGGAGCGCGAGGGTATAAGAGCGGATAAGCAGCTAGGCCACATCTACATTGATCTTTGTGGTCCCCAGTCTGTCACTTCTCGCTCTGGTTTTCTGTACATTATGAATATCATCGATGATTACTCTGGTTATCATTGGACGCGTATGCTTAAGCTCAAGTCTGACGCCCTGCGCACGTTATGTGAATGGCTTGAAGCAGTGGAGATCCAAACTGGTGAAAAACTGTGCTATCTGGTTACCGACAACAGTGAACTACGCTCCAGCGATACAGCTCAATGGTGCACCACAAAAGGCATCACCCATCAGTTCACTGCTCCTCACACCTCTGCGCAAAACGGCCGGGTTGAAAGACTACACCGAACCCTAATGAACAAAGCCAGAGCGATGCATCTCTCGTGCGATGCTCCCCTACACATGTGGGACGAGTTCGTGCAGACCGCATCCTACCTGTCTACGCTGACGGGGTCGAAAGCGCTGCAAGGGCGGACTCCGTACGAACTCTGGTTCGGCACACGCCCTTCCCTTTTGCACCTCCGCGAGATTGGGTGCCGCACATACGTTCTCGTCGCCAGAAACAACCCCAAGATCGCCACCAGATCGGTGGAATGCGTGCTGATCGGATACACACCAAATTCCAAGGCGTACCGATGCTGGCACCGGGGGAGCAGGCAAATAGTTGACTCCCACAACGTCACTTTCATCAAGCATCTCAACGACCACTCACGCACACTCCACCCTGGCACGTCCGTGGACACGATGTCACCGGCTGAGGAGACAGGTGAAATGCCCGTACCCTCGCCCCGACCGATCGGCAAAGGAGGGACCACACCTCTCCCTTTGCCGTCGTCAGAGACATCGCCTCCTGTGACGACGGAACCTCTTAGACGATCGACTCGAGAACGGATCATCATCCCTTCTTGAGAGGAGTCTAATGACGGCCTTGCACACGGACAACGTACCATCCGCGCCCTAGAACAAGTTCGCGAAGCTGCTTCTTGCCGTCTCTCCGATGCCTCCCTCGTCCCCTCTTCTTCTGCGCAGGCAGAGGGGGAGTTTGCAGCCACTAAAGCTACCTCCGCAGAATCAGTTCCCTCACTCAGCGACGACATCACAACCGCCTTATATGAGACCACGACTGCACTACTGGTAGATGTCGAAGACCCAGACACCCCAAGTTGGTCCGAAGCACTAGCATCAGCGGAACGTGACAAATGGATGGAAGGCGCCCAAGTGGAACTGAACAGCCTGCGAGACATGGAGGTATACCAACTCGTCCCGCGCTCCAAGGTACCACCCAACCGAAGCATCATGCATGGCAAGTTCGTCTGCCACCTGAAACACGATGAGAATGGGAACCCTGTTCATCACAAAGTGCGGTGGGTCGTGAAAGGCTTCCAGCAAGTATGGGGAAGGGATTTTAGCAAAACAACCTCCCCCACCGCGCGACTGGAATCCATGCACACGATCCTTCACATCGCATCCTCCAATGACTGGGAAATTCAGCAATACAATGTGAAAACCGCATTTCTGAATGGCGTGCTTCCGGAAAACAAAATTCAATACATGGAGCAACCACCCGGATTCGTTGCTGCTGGCAAGGAGACGTACGTCTGGCGATTGCTTCGTGGGCTTTACGGGATGCGACAGTCCTCTCATATCTGGAATCGCACTCTTCATGCTTCTTTCCTTGGCTGGGAACTCAGACGATCTGAATGCGAGTGGTGTGTATACTTGCGTCGCTCGGACAACGGCGAGGCAACTGTTGCCATCGTACATGTGGACGACATGCTGGTAGTCTCGTCAAGCGAATCTGAAGCAAAGCGATTTTGAACTGAGTTGGAAGCTACGTGGCAAATTAGTGCTCTGGGCGAGGCAAAGCTCGTGGTCGGCATCACGCTGCATCGGAACAGAGAAACCAGATCAATTGCTCTAAGCCAAACTGCATTAATAGACAAAATTATAGCAACATATGGACAAAGCAACGCCAAGGCAGCTAGCACACCAATGGCACATGGCACCCAGCTCCTAAAGTCGAAACCACACAACACGCTTGAAGAAAGTGAGCGCGAGCGTCTGGCCTGTATCCCCTATCGATCATTAGTCAGTTCTCTAATGTATGTGGCCGCCAGAAGCAGACCAGACATTATGTTTGCTGTCAGCAAGTTGTCTTGCTTCTTGGACTGTTATCGAGAAGCACACTGGCATGCGGCGATCCGAGTTGTCCGATACCTGAAAGGGACACAAGGATTTGCACTACATCTTGGTGGCTCATCGGCTACTCCGAATCTGATAGGTTACACCAACTCTGACTACGCCAGCGACCCCGGCAGCAAAGGACGACGTTCCATTGGAGGCTACTGTTTCTCCCTAGGCAGCGGAGTGGTGTCCTGGTCCTCCAGAAAGCAGGATACGATAGCCGACTCAACATGTGCCACCGAATACATGGCCGCGTCAGAGGCTGGCTGAGAGCTCATTTGGCTGCGCTCCCTGTTGACCGAAATCGGATATGGACCACCCAAAGCTTCACCCCTGTTCTGTGACAATTCTGCTGCTGTCCTATTATGCGCTGATCAATCCTTCCACAATCGCGCAAAGCATCTGGACGTGCGCTATCATTGGATTCAGGAACGTGTGGAGCGGGGGGAAATCCTTGTGTGTAACGCCACCACAGGGGCGTTAAGTACGACGTGTACTTCTAAGTCGACTGGTCAAGGGTTCTGGTAGAGCGAGTCGGTTAGGACTCAGTTCGGGGATGAATAAGAGTTGAACTAGCTGCTGTGAAGGACTCACTGACTAGTGAGACCGTTTGTACTTGGAGCACGGAGGAGGACGTCGAACAATGGGGAAGAGGAGAAGGGAGACTAGGAGGAGTAGTAACAGGGGCTTAAGCACGAGCAGGACTGCGAAGGGGAGGTTCACTTCAATGGTGGTAGAAGGGAAGGGGCAAGGGAGTCTAGCAAGTGATTGTCACAAGTGGACAGTCTGAGGGCTGTCCGTAGTATTAGGCTGGCTTATATACCTAGTTACATGGTCTGTGCGCAGTAGAATACTCTGGAATACAGTGGAAGCTTTATAAATAGTGTCCAATGGCATTAGGCTCTCTTAGGTCTCGTGACCTTCTCCGCAGTACATCCCGTAGAAACCGGTAGAAGACTATAGAAGGTCGAAGAACCTTCTAATACTAATAATAGATCCTTGTTTACCTATTAGTAACTTGTTTGGACTTTGTCCACAAATAATAACAAGTTAAATCATCCAAAAACATCAGGCGACAATGAAAACGCGATATTGTGGACGCCTCTACTCATCACTTTCGCGCAAACGGACATGGTGGGACCACAGAGCCCAGGTTTCCTACTATATGGGAGGTGGAACCAAGGGTCCTAGTCGGACAACTTGATAGTACCCTTTCTTTGAGTGTGGCAAGTACTATTGATAGTACGTTGGTATAACTAAGTCATGAACGCGGCATACTAGTTCATGACAGCTGCTAGAGCTTATCAACCTTAGTTCAGGAAAGACGGGGCTCAGGCACGAAGGCGAGCAAGGGACTTAAGCGCAAAGGCAAGTCGAGGACAGGTTCGCGAGTACTGATGTGGTATTACACAAGAAGTCAGAACTACCGTACAAGCTAGGTAGTATGCTGCTTTTATACAAGTACACGGTGTTTGGTTATGCCAAACACATGACGCAATCCTAGGATATGGGTCCTAGTGAGCTTATCGTACTATGAGTCATATCGAAAGTACTAGTAGTTTCCACGGAGTCACGCGGGACTCTGACGTCGTCAGCGGATTCTAGAAGTCGTAAAACCTACCAATGGTACGATCATGGGGTAGGTGCGAGATAAGAGCCGAGACCTGAATCGAAGCGGATCCTAACCATAAACGAGTCACAAGCTAATCGATGGAATGGAAGTGGCAGAAGGGAATAGTCAAGTGATAGGAAAAGCGATAAGAGTAAAAGTTCGTAACATTGTGGGCCAGATTGCCACATCTGACAATATTGCAGACACTTTTACTAAGGCATTGCCCGGCCCACGATTCAATAGCTTGCGCAGTTGCATGGGAGTATTTGACATTCAAGAAGGGAAGATGGAGTCAGCGCTGAACCCTGGTTCGCGCTGAGGGGGAGTGTGAGATCCCAAAGTAGAAAACGGCACGACTAGTTAGGCAATGGAACTCATAAACAAAATACTATAATAACTCGTACAATACCCTCTGCCCTCCTCAGTTCGTTCTGTCTATAACGCTGAGGAGGACCCTTTAAGAAATAAAAGGTGTATATATGAGGGAAGAGGGATGTGAATCTAGAGTGCCCTTTCAAGAGTGGAGACAAGGGGGAACTGAGCAAGGTCGAAACCCACAGAAATGCAGCGCGGGAAAGTCCCGAGTCGGTCGGAAGTGGAACCACAGCGCAGGAAAGTGCTGCCAGAGCGGTGCTGAAAAGTAATAAGTAATGAAAAGCATAAATGGACACTTTGCCTGGCCAGTCGTGTGCTGGTCGCATGGGTGGGCATGGACAAAGGAGGACATCAGAGAAGTGGGGTTATTGCATTAGCAGTCAGTGCCGAGAGCGACAGCGCTCATTAAAGAGATTAGAAGAAGTACAAGGAAACAGAATTCACGCCCGAGAAAAAAAAGAGCGGCAAGGTTCTGGACACCTACTATGATAACAGGTAGTGGTAATAACATACAATGGCTACGTAGCGGTCAAAGAAACCTCGCAAGGCAGAGTGGGTTTCAAAAATGAGCACAAGGATGAGCACACTATTGAGACCCTCACATAAATTTATTACATTTTTTCAAAAGCGGACACACACGTCCACAATTAAAAAATACAGAAACCAAGACAAATGAGCACGCCGTGTCACGCCCCGGGAAACGCCAACGCAAGTGTCCCCAGTCGGTGCATAGCGTAACGAGGCGCTGAAGTTGGGATATAAAAGGAAGTTGGGTGTGGGAAAGCACACGTGATTAAGAGCCTCTTACGCGCAGCATCGAATCGGGAAGGAGTCTGCCTTCTCCCTGACCCTGTCATGGTGTTCATCCCCACCGCTCTCCACCGCATCAGCTGCGGCACTTTATCAATACTTTTCGAGACCTTATTCTTCACAGGCCTACTCATCTGGGACCTTTCTCTTGTCTTCGTTAATCATTTCACAATTAAGCGCAAGATTGGCAGCGTGACGCCAAAGGGGCATCCAGGTGAAGGCGGCGTCTGGCCCGAATACATCCCCCCGCGAAGCGGCGACAGCCGCTGCTCATGCCCCGCTCATATTATGCATAATACCTTGGCCAATCACGTTATGTCCGTCGTACCATGACGCAGGTAAGAAGGCTAGCTCACGTGCACCATCCGCAAGGAATCATCAAGCGTAATGGGCGCAATATTTCTTTTAAGGAACTCTCTGGGACTATCCGGTCGACCTACAACTTCTCTCCGTCGTTTTGTCTATTCGTGCCGCGCTACATCGCGCACGTCTTGGACCGCTCTTACAGCACTGGGCGCTTCGATCTTGCGGATATCGATGTACACAACGGCATCGAGCATGACGCCTCGTTGGTCCGTACGTGGTGATACCTTTACTTCGTAGCGTCAGAAACTGAGCTACGTTGCTCAGGCCGTGACATCATTCATCAATTCCACCAAGGCTTGCCGGATGGTGAATTGGTGGCCGCGCTGCTCAAGTCAGCCACGGGCCCACCGCTCAAGAAGGCTACGCAGCCCGCCGAGCAGAGATCTCTCCTGTCCAACGAATCCCCCTATTTCAACATCGCAGCACACGTCGCAAAAGAGACCTCAGATCTCGATCTGAACCGCACATTCACCGCAGTTGACCTGTCACGGCGACTGGGCGAGCGCCGTCGTGAGGCAAAGGCCAATAATGGACAATACTCACAAGATACCGGACACAAGTTATTCGGCTCTACTAAGTATGTGCGGCTTTTGCCGTCATTCCTTCCTGTGTCTAATCGTCTTGCTCATTCTGTCATCGTTCAGTGGATCGACGCTGTTGACTATCTTTGGCGGGCGCTTGGACGACATTTACACGTTCCTGACAGAAGAGCGCTTCCCTAAGGGCTGGGAATCACGTATCCGCGACCAAATGGGCCTGACCTTACTCACGTTCAACCGTACTGTGTTCCAGGTCGAACTTGGCATTGATGAGGAAGTCGACCTGCCATTAAATCTTATGTAGTGTGGTGCGGTAATCTACAGTACCGATCATTTTGTATTCTCCTTTTTCCCTGACGGATACCTTATTTGTAGTCTAGCTGATTGAGTGCGATGACCGTTTGCGCAAGCGCTGGGCACGGCGCCGGGCGATGCGTGCTCGTATGGCCCAGGTAGCCTCCACACATCACAACCCCTCGTGCTGGTGGGGACCATATTGTGAGGTATTAGGATTTGTAGGAAGGCTGAGTCTACCGACTGTCTAAGCGAATCAAGTAATCACTGTGGGGTAAGATGTAGTAACAACGACAACTCGTCGTGCAGCCCGTCGTCTTGGGGGTCGCGAGAACGTAGACCGTGTTCTTGGCGTTCTTCATATCGGCAATGACACAGTTCTCAACTATGAGTGGTAGGCAGGAGGCACGGCTGGCGGCACCAACACAGATTGCGGTGGCGGGTCGATCAAGCACGCGAGCGCAGCCGTCCCGACAGTCGCTAGAAGGTGCATGCCGCATAACGACAAGAACAATAATCAGACAAGGAGATACTCGCAGAAGGCATTCAGAACATGGAAAGGGCACTTCTATGGGCGGCCGGCGAGCATGAACAACACGTATATGCTGAATGCACTGCGAAGACTAGCCAAGCCGGAGCGGCGCGAGTAAACGTACGAGTCCGAGTCTGCATGCGAAGCCGTACAAGGCTTGGGATCATCTGTATGGGCATCGGCATTTGGACTACAACAAGGGATAAGCAGAGAAGACCATAAGAGGACCAGAGGCGCGGGCGCATCAAAGTAGAGAACTTATCAGGTTATGCATTCGAACGCTTTGAATTTTGGTCGTGTCAACTCCAAGATCGACTCACCTGGACGACTCGGAATGGACCCCTGTTTGCTTGGATTCTCTTCGGCGGACTTCCATGATCGCTTGTCTTTCCGATCCTCGTTGCAACCTAGTTTCTTGTCCTCGCTCCAGACGGTTCTGGGACGGTGTACTCAACCGTCTCGACGAGGCAGCAATAGATCGACTCGGAGCAGACAATAAAATGTAGATTATTTAGGCGGTCCCACACAAAAGCTCACGTCGCTTCCCGTGCTATCTCCATGAGATAGCAACTAGATACAGTAGACTGGGTAACGGTAACTTCGAAGGCAAACCAGGTCGTTCACATGGAGGCATAGCTACAGCACTAGCGCGGAATAAATGTGGCCCAATCCACGGGCCTCAATTCCTCTTCTCCACCATGCCAACGTCTGACAGATGTCTCGTCGTCAGCTGCATGTGCGGGCAGTTCCATGGTCGCTCCATCGTTCCCATGTACGGAATTATCTATATGATCCATCAATACGAGTAAGAGAAAGGACGAAAGGACGAAAGGAATAAATGGAAGGAAAGGGGCGAACAAAAACCCTCGGTGACATATAGTGCGCCCTGAGAAACTAGACTCACGGTGGTCATCTATTTGGTATTTTAGCAGCTCGACGGCCATCGTGTTCCTGCGACACGCGCGCATCGCAAAATCGTGGCACGTGTCTTTGACGAGTGCACCCAGCGGAACTGCGAGTCAAGTCAGACGTCGGATTAAGCAGTAACTAAGAGGCGCGATACCCACCCCGAATGTCAAACTTGGCGTTCTTGCTCACGGGCTGCACCACGAGTCCCAGTCGCCGTCCCGCTGGCCGGTCCTCTTCCAGCGCGGCCTCAACCCGCTCTGCTGCAGCACGCTCGTGTTCTCGAGCGCAATAAACTCGTCCGCGGCCATCAGCTTCGGCATGCATAGTCTGTATCATTATCACGATCATCACCATAGGTCGTAGATCGTGCAAAATAAAGTAAAATGACGCACGTGAACAGCAGCTGCGATTCGAGGCGAGTCGTCGCCTGCAGCGTCAAAGTCATACTTCACATCCTCGTGCTGGTCCATGACGGTGCACGACCGCTCATTGATGTTGGCAATTAATCTCGGCCCGTCCAAAGCCGGGAGTAAACGGGTCACAGAGTGAACTTGGAGATCAGCCCTTCCACACGCATTTACTGCCCAGGCAAATGGAAAAAATTAAACAAGGGGTATCGTAGAGTGGAAAGAAACATACTAGTTATGGGTGTCGCCTTGTCGGCGCCGCGAAACTTCCTTCTCGGGAACCACCTGAAAGGACGGAGGAAGATTTTTGAGTTGTTTGGGCCCTCAAGTGCGCCGACGGAGCCACCGATTGACATGGCACGGTCTGCACGGAGCTGCACGGACTTCTTTCCGGCATAGGGTCCTCCGTTAACCATCCCCCGAGATTCTTCCATCCAGGGTGCATGCAGGATACGCACCCGCCATCAGGGGTGTTAGAGGTAGTCAAAAAGACGGCGCTGTTTTCACTGGCACATGGAACGAGGGTGCAAGCCAGGTAAATATGCAATGCTTTGCGAAACTCCGGCTTTGCGTGGCGCTCCAGCTCTTTCGGCCTGACGGGCAGCAGAGTGAATAAGCCCATAATGGCGACCGTGTTTCCGCGCTGCGCCATCATCAGTACGTGGACCGGGCAGGGAAACATGGACAACAGCGCGCACCTGACTAGCGATATTCCAGCGGTGGCAGGTGAGGCAACCGGCGCTATCGAAAGTGAAAATGGTGCCAGTCGGTGGCTGAGCAGAAGTCACGGTGGTGGCGCTGACGCTCTCCGAAAGCGCACATAGAGAAGAAAGTTTCCCTCCACGAAAGTCAAAAGTGAAGACGGAGGTCAGGTCGGAAAAGGAGGCAGTTGTATCGGTGCTGTTCAGAGACACGATGAGTAAAGCCGAAACGGGAATAAAGTGATGGTTGTCAACACATGTAGGTTCATAATATTCCGGTGCAATACCGCAGCCATTATCAATGATTCCGAAGGACTTTAGGCCGTGGTCCCTGAAGAGGACTTCTGTGGTAGCTCCCAGTCAAGGGGTGTGACGAAGGAATAGAAAGGCACGCACCAATGTTTGTCGCTCCTGTTCCGAGGGAATTTTCCACGAGCTCTTCTGCGGCAGCATCAGGGCTGATCATAGCGACGGCACTATGGGTCGGTGATTGTGGCCTTGCTTAATGAGCGGTAAGTGAAGACGGGAGGAGCGAGCGAAAACGAGAGCGCCGCATCACAATAATCGAGTTGGCGGGGTGGCATGTACCGAAATCAACAGGGGATTGCAAAATGCGGTACACTGGCAACTGGGTTTTTGGGGAAAGAAGCTTGCGCGTCTGCAGGTTCGTCGAACTGGCCCAGCTCAACCCCCCCCTAACACGTCACATGACATCACGTGACATCACATGATGTATCACGTGCACAGTCTCGCGGTTTAACAAGCCATCTCAGGTAGTGATTCATGTAAGCAGGTCACGTGACACAGTAGATGAAAACTTGTTGTATACAATCTACCTAATTTGGATACCCGCTTTCCAAATGTGTCCCACCCCAAATGACGACTTCGCCCCACCGTCCAAGAGCCACTGTTCCCAGTCAAAGTGCAAGGCAATACTTCAAGTTGGTTATCGATACAAGACCTGTGAGAACTGTCAAAACATTAGCAAACTTAGCATGCAGAAGAAGTGGAAACGGGAGAAAGCTGATGAAGGTCCAGAACGCTCACCAGTGGCAGCTCCATGCAGCAGTAACTTAGAGGAAAGAACCGACATTGAAAGTGATACAGAGCTGACAAGTGACAAACACAAAGTGAGTAGAACCATAGTTAAGGTTATGAAGGCTTACCCGTCTAGGAAAATATCCCTGTCAGGTTCAAGGACAAAAGCGCAATTATGAAACAGCTAAAAAACATATTCAGAACTACAGAGTGGGTTTTCTTTTATGGATACTATGACTTACCTGCGGATCCATTGATCTCAAACAGAGATCATGTGAAAGCAACCGCACATGAGATCTGGAGAGTCACTGGTTACCGCTTCAGGTAAGAGGGGCTCTGAATAATAAAAGAAAATAATAATGCACATGAACAGAATGAAAGAGAATCAATTGTTGAAGAATGGCCATAAAACACGATTCTTGTTACGATTTCTTGCCTTGCGACGTACTGCTAAGGGGACTTCTTACCATTTTCCCTGAAGTTGACACCACGCGTCCCTCTATCTATGGATTCCTATCTTTGCGACTCTTTCCCCTGCTTCATACGACTTGTCTCGACTTCCGCACGCCTCGTATGTCATGGACAGCTTTATCTTTGTTATCTTTGTTATCGTTCCCCTCGACGTCACCCGGTATCCAGACCCCTCACATGTCTGCCTTCATGGACAGCCTCGCTTCTTTATCTTTGATTTCCTTTCACACCTGACGTCCCTTGTGACTTACCCATTTGACTGATGAGGCCTTACGCCTCTATGATACGATGACTGCTGACTCCTACTATACGTCATACTATGACTGATCCTTGGTCCTCTGACCATCACGTCCACAGACACATCACTGATAGTTGACCCAGACCCTTGTCCTATGTTTGATACCATATGATACCTTTCGTGCCCATATGTTCCTTATGGCGCCATCTGTTTACCTAGCTATGTGGCCCTGTTGTTGTCTCTTTGGGCTTGTACTAGTATATAGGTCGTAGTCGGTCTGGCTTGTACTGCAGACTTGACTTCTTGTGTAATACTACACTCTCGTCTCATGAAACCAGAAACCCCCTTCGACTCGCCTTTGTCGCGCTTGAGTCAATCGAACTTCACTCACCCTTGTTGCGTTTGAGCTCTATTCCTCTATAACTACCAGACACCGGGAGTCTGTTAGTTCTTGTTCAACCCCACTTCGAGTTGTTTACCACGACTCACCACGAATCGTTACCCGAAGAACCAAGAAGTACCTGTTGTACTTAACGCTCCTGTAGTAGCGTTACAATTCTGGTGTTGCCAGGACCAAAACTGAAGGCAGACAGCCCGACCGAGCCAGAGAGAAGGCATAAAGCATAGGGATACACTAGGCATGCACCGCTATGGCTGTAAAAGCAAGCTGAATATTTTGTGTCGTGCAAACCCGACAAGTGAAGAAAACATGTACACAATTACCATCTGGCTTGAACACCATATGGCACACATACCCTACTATGACGTCTCACTGCCCTCCGAAGCCACAGCCTTGATACGAGAAAACCTAGAATGGGCATGCCTGAATGAAATTGCCAAAAAAGTTCTAATAGCTCACCCATCTATAATGACAAATCAGATTCACGTGGCCTGGACTACCATGAGTGAGATGCTCTGGAAACGAGGTAAAGAGCAGTTACCTTCTGTTATAGCCCTTCTAGGTGAACTTGGGCCCGATGTTGCTGTGCTTGATCTTCCGGCAATAGAGGGAGTTGAACAAGTCGCATGGGTCATGAAGAAAATAGCCTTGCCACTTCAGGGAAAGGTTGTCGAAATAGGGATTGACGTGACCTGTAAGAGATGGTTCAAGCATCAGAAATGGTTGTGCTAACATAAGGAACACAGATAACACAAATTCTCGGCACCTTGAGTTATATACCATCCTTGGGGAGTATGACAACGCCGGCTTCCCACTGTCATATTGTCTCTTAACAACTGCATCATCAGTAGAGGACAAGAAATGTACCAGGGCATTGGAGGCTTGGGCAGCCAACTTGCACGACAAATACAAGGTCGTCCCAAGGTTTGTCCACACAGACAAAGACATGGCGGAGATTGGTGCCAGTCGTTGAATCTGGCTGGATGCAAAGCACCAGCTCTGTTGGTGGCATTAGCGCGAAGCAGTGAGAAGGCGTCTTAAAGGAAATTTACTGACCTCGGTGTACCACCCTCAGCGGGCTGCCTGTGAGCACGCATTCATTGACCCTGACTTCAAACCCCACGGCCGCGTCGACCCAAACGACTGTGAGGGCGGTGTTCCTGGAGAGATCTGTGAGCAGGGGGTACAAGGGAAGAACACAAATATGAATCCACTTGCCGGTGTTGACCCCAACTCCATCAAGATTTGGATTCCCGCTGCGCACCCCCGTTGTGTTCCATGTGCTAGCCAAAATATGGGGGACGAAGCACCTGATCCAACACTTGCCAGCAGTCTGTTTGACTCACTGGAAGTCACTGTGTGTTTGGCCACGGGTACAGGGAATAACGTGGCTGGACTGCCATTTACCGATGGCCACCACAGTCTGCTGGGAGCCCTTGCATGTTCGGCCAAAAGTATGGGGGAAAACGCAGGTGGACCGATGCTTGCCGGCGGTCACCTTGGATCGCTGGGAGTGGTTGCGTGCTCAGCCATGGGTGTGGGGGAAAACGCAAGTGGATCGACACTTGCCGTCAAACGCCCTGGATTGCTGGAAGTGGTTGCGTGTTACATTCAGCCGAATGTCTGCCTGACTGAGGCGTGTGGTCCTTTGTATTTGATAAAGAGGAAACTCTTGTGTAAGTCGACCTGCTGGAATACGACTGTCGGTACGTTGACGTCCTCCTTCAGACAGGAATTAGAGTCGATAATGAAGTGAATAGAATCCCGCTTTAGGACTATAGTGGAGAGGAGCGCAGGCAATGGGAAAACACCAAGGAACTAGGCTGATTGTCCAAGAAGTCAAAGCTACTGAATACAAGTGAAGGTAGCACAGTACTTATACTACTATGATCTAGTATTAGTGTTGATAAGTGACCTGTGCGCACTTAGTGGCTCAAAGGACTTATGCAGATATGGACTGCTTTAGATTAGATTAGATATACAGGACACATGTAGATTAGATTATTATGATCTTTACAATCTCGGACTTGTTATCTATGACATTATATGTATAGAACAATTACAAGGACTTGTTATTATAGTACGCGTTAGGACTTTCCTTTTGTTATATCTTTATTGTGATATACCTTTGTTCTTTACATTCCTTGTACTTATTGTCTAAGTACACTCCCTTTGTTTTGCCCACTATTGTATTAGGGGCTTATTGTACTTCTACTTATTGTATGACGCTTTCCTTGTCTTCTATTGTAGTACAAGGTCTATTGTATCTAAAAGTGTATAAGTAGCACATCATGTACGCCCTGATACCACAGTTCTCATCTCTGTGTATCAGGTTAGTTATGTTCCCTCTAATGTGAACACAGTTCTCATCTCTGTGTATCAGACATCTCTTTGCTCTCACTGCAAGATCCCCTGCTTACCCTGTGTGTTACGTGTCTATTGGCACGTGGCTCGACTTGAGCAAAAAGAAGGCGACCTTAACCAGTGAACGACTTAGCGATATGACGGCCCTTCGCGGCACGTGATCGTGAGAGTGTAACAGTAAGCCCCAGTCGTGGGACAATACTGACTTGAGGATGATGACTATGAGGCAGACTCCCCCGGAGAGGAGTGCAAGACTTAGACTGAATAGGGAAAGATAGAGTGAAGACATAATAGATTCAAGAAGACCAAGCTGCGGACTACGGCGCAGCTTGGCTAACCTTATATACATATACGCAAGGGCTTTAAAGCGCCTCTCGAATGGTAAGTAGCCAATCACGTATAGTAGGGTTATCGTAAGAGTCCATTCGAGTCATATCATGCGAGCCAATCACAACCTCGATCCTTATCGTACAGTACTGGTGTTATCGGGACCGTTATCTATGAGTCACGTACCGCTATCACATGCCACCAGTCCGGGGATACGAGCTACCCAAAGTCTGGTGTTGTAACACTGCGCTGCTATATCTCACCACAGTCTCCTTTGTCACTGTGAGTATATGCTTTCTTCACCTGTGCTGTTCATCAATTAGAACTCCTCTTGAATGTGAAACCGAGGTAAGGGAACCAATAAGGTATCAGCGATAAGGGTGAAACATAGAATAAGTCCATCAGAACCATACAGTCAGGAACTGATCCATGAGGCGATCATGAGACAACAATGAGGCGAAACACATGCCACAATCATCCTATAAGAAACCACAAGACCCGTCACCTGTCAGGGCCATCAAACACATGTCCGATCCTTCCATCATCTTCCAGAACCTTCTAGGCTTCATCACATGATCTTGGTCACGTGACTACTAGTCTTCCAACATAGGCGTTGTCATTGTCTTCATCCGATACCCAGTTGTGTTAAGGTCTCAGCAGGGACCTTGGTGCGACTTGCACTGCAATAGGATACTGAGTCTGTGTGTGGCAATTGTTATAGCACAAAGGCCAAGGCTCCGATGTAGTGACCTCAATTAAGAGACACTGAGTATGGTGGTGAGAGGTAGAGAGGGGCACACAGAGTTTGGATAGACAAGACAGTGATATTGCTAAAGTATAAACGAAGACAGAACTAGAGAACTATTGTATCTACACAGGGTTTATATAGCTAGGAGTTGAATCCTTACTAAGGCGATAATACTATGCTGAGTAATCGAAGTAAGGGATGAGTAAGCGTAATCTTAGAAGATGAGTAATCAATCTAAGAGGATGAGTAATCAAGCCCTGAAGATGAATCAGCGTGGTACTAGAGCTGAGTAATCGTACAAGTCAGATGAGTCATATCAAGGATCAAGTAATCGATGTCACAGATAGAGAGAAAGGGAAAGGAAAAATGATTTGGAGAGGCGGATCATGACATGACCCCCCTTCTTGGTGATTGCGTCCTCGCAATTCTTCTTCAATCCCATTGAGCCGCAGTCTCTCCTTCATCCCACACAACAGGTTTTAGGGCGTACTTCAGGTTGCTTCCTGAGGTTGGAGTGTGCCAACTACATCCAGCGGTGTTGTCGTAGTTAATATGGGAGTAAGGGACGACGCAGAAAACATGCGTATAGCAGCGGGAGTGGGGGTAAGCACAGGCTGAAGAGTAATGGCCATCTTGTTTGCAGTAGTTGCACACTTGAAGGGTAGGACAGTTTTTGGTGGTATGGTTGATGTTAGGAAGTTTGCATGTCAAACATCTGAGAGGACTTGGGGGTTTGATACTGCGAAATGGTTTTTTTGTGGTTAACTTTTGAGACACATGTGATTCCTTCCCTTGCATCCTGATCCACCGTTGAACTCCTGGTCTTTCTTTGTCATGGAGCCATGGCATTTCCAGGATGTAAGGGGCATTGTCCACACGTCCATGAATGACATCTGCAATAGGTATACCAGCTGAAACAGCTACCTCTACGTTGTTGCGAGGTTGTTCAATGTGAACTTGCCCTTGTAGGTAGGGGTGAAGGCGAGACCTTGCTTTTGCCACGTACAACCGCCTTCTAACCTCTGAGTAGTTGCTACTCCAAGTAGCTTGAGCTTGTTTAACTTCGCGTTCTTGTCTCTTTATTGTCTCCTCTTCTAGACATAATGCTCGAAACCTGTCAATGTCTGCAGTAACTCCTGGGTCTCCTAGTCCTGCGACAGCTATGTCAATGGCTCGATGGTCTGGGTTCACAGGGTGGAAGGGGTTGAGGTCTTCATCATTAGTGACGCTAAGAAGGGGATCCTAGAAAGGGATGGCCACTAAGTCTTGGCCATAGGGCTTGAGCTTCTTCTTCCCTTCGTTCGTGTATGGTGTGGCGATGTGTGTAGGGATTGATATCGAATTCGATGAAGTGAGGACTCTTATCTTCTCCTGTTGACGTTGATCTTAAACCCATATTTGCTGTGCATAGCATTGTTAGGGTTATACCGTTCATAGCCCACTGGTGCCACAGTGTCGGAGTGAATGTCAAAGTTGATTGGCTCTGAGCCAGGAGAGGGAGCGTTAAAGGTTGGGTCTAGGAGATTGGGGTCTGGACTGAGAGTTCGTGGGAGAGCTGGTAGAATTGGGTCCCCAGTAGCTTCAGGAGTGTGTGGACGACTGTCCATGCTATGCTCCTGAGCTACTGACAGACGTTGACTAAGAGGGATGGTTGCTAGGGGTACTGGTAGCTCCAGAGGAGGGGGCGATTCTGGTGCTGTGGAGAATGGAGCCTCATCACTGCTCATGATAGGAGTTAACGGAGACGAGATACGTTCAATGAGAGGGATAGGAGAAGGAGATTGAGAGGGAGAGGACATAGTGGCTGATTCAGTGGATGGTGCAAGAGTGAGAGCGCGGATAATGAGGGGGGTGGTTGGTGTGGTCAGGTTTATATCTTCTATAATTTGAACAGCGCTCGGGTTTTGCCGATGGAATTTGGTAATAAGTTGGTCAGCGTGGATGTGGCTAGCAGGTTCCCAGCTGTCATGTGCTTCTGAGAAGCCCTGCCACCTGACTAGGTACTCCATGCGTCCGCGTCGGCTTCTAGAATCCATGATTTGTTCCACTTCCCACTCCGGTTCTTCATCAATTAGCTCCGGAGTTGGTTCTGGGAAATTTGGCCCATGTTCTTTAGTTTCTCTGTATGGAGTAAGAAGTGAAGCATGGAAGACGTTGTGAACCTTCCATTGAGGTGGAAGTTTAAGGCGATAAGAAGTGTGTGAGATGGCAGCTGTAACCAGGAATGGTCCGTAACGTTTTGGGGCTAGTTTGGCTGTGGGATGTGTTGTATTAAGGTTCTTTGCATCTAGCCATACTCTGTCTCCCACACAATAAGGGGTAAACCGTGTGGTTTCTTTATCATGAGTTCTTGAGCACGCTTTATTGCCTCTTGTGCCTGTTGTCTCGCTTCTTTAATTTGGTGAAGTCGATTGTTGACAGATGGGGCTTTGGTTACGTGATTGGATTGATGAATGCGTGGGATATGTCCCATGATGAGTTTGAATGGGGTCTTCTTTGTTGTAGCGTTGGGCCAGGAATTAAGTGTATATTGTGCTAAGGGTAGCCATGCTGCCCAATCGGATCTGTTTGTAATTAACGTAGATTCGTAAGTATTGTTCTAGTCGCTGGTTTGTTCTTTCTGATTGACCGTCTGTTTGAGGGTGGTAGGCTGTGCTGATGTTTTGTTCTATATTCAGTATTCTGCATAGTTCTTTTGTGAATGCGGTGGTGAAACGAGGGTCGCGGTCAGAGATGATCTTCTTGGGAAGTCCATAATGAGGAAGTACGTAGTTGGCGTATAGTAATGCTACTCCTTCAGCGTCCACAGATTCTTTGCAGGGGATGAAGATGGAGGCTTTGGAGCAATTGTGATCTGTAATTGTAAGTATAGTATCATATTCTTGAGATTTAGGGAGTTTTGTGATGAAGTTGAGAGCGATAGTTTCAAATGGATTTGCATGTGGGTTAGTGGTGATGGGAAAAAGGGGTGGTTTGGGATTTGTAGGGTTGTTTTTGCATGATTGACAGGTGGCGCATCCTTTAATGTAGTTGGTAACGGCGTCTTTCATGCCTGGCCACCAATAGTCTTGTGAGATTGCGTAAAGGGTTTTGGAAATTCCTGGGTGTCCTGCCGTAGTTGAGTCATGGTAAAGGGACATTACCCCCCTTCTAAGACTGTCGTTTTCCACAACGACTAGTTGGTTCCCACACCAGTAAAGATGGTCTTGTTTGGTGAGGTTATGTGTGAGAGTCCATTTGGCTAGGAGTTCAGGTTGTTTTATTTGGTGTGCTCGTACTCGATCGTCGATAGAAGAGGATATGGCGGCGTTAATAAATAGTTGTGGTGGAAGAACTGTGATGGCATCATTGTCATTTGTTCCATCATAGTGATCTGGTCATCTGGAAAGAGCATCGGCTTTGTTTAGACTGCCAGGTTGATGTTGAATAACAAAATTGTAATCTGCTAGTTTGGCAATGTAGCGGACTATTTGTCTGTTTACACGTTGTGGGTTACGATAATATTGGAGATTTTTGTGGTCGGTAAGGACAGTGATTGGGTGTGGGGATCCCGCAAGGAGATGGCACCAGTTGTCAAATCCTCTGACAACTGCCAGTAACTCTCGATCATGAATGTCATAATTCCGTTCGGCTTCTGTAAATGCTTTTGAATGGAACCCCACCGCTAATGCCTTCCCCCGTTGATCCTTTTGTGACAGGATTGCTCCTGTAGTGAAGGCAGAGGCATCTACTTCCAGTTGAAATGGTTTTGTCATGTCGGGTTGCTGTAGAGCGGGGTTGGATAATACGATATTGATTAATTTGTCGAGCGCTTCATGGCATTCAGGGGTCCATTCAAACCGGACACCTTTCCTTAATAGCTGAGTTAGTGGTCGGGCTATGGTGGCAAAATTTGGGATGAAGGGTCGCTGATAGCCTAGGACTCCTAGGGTACTTCTGACTTGTTTGACTGTTTGAAGGTCCCTGGGCCAGTCTTTAAGGCCGTCGGCTTTTACGGGATTGATAGAGATTTTGTCTCCATTGACTATGATGCCAAGGTATTCAATTTCGCTTCGTTCGAAGGCACACTTGGAAGGTTTCAGGAAATAAGACTCTTCTTCTAGTAGGTCTAGAACTGCGTGTACAATTTGCCTGTGGTGGTTTATGTCATCATTGGTGGCTATAAGGATGTCATCCATATAGACGAAAAGTTCTGTGGGGTATTTGTTTAGGAGGTGTCGGAACATTCTGTTCATAGTTCGCACGAAGGTAGCGGGGGAGTTTGTCAATCCAAAGAACATGACACGGGGTTGAAAGAGTCCGAAGGGGGTTTTGAACATGGCTTTCCATTGGTCTTCTTCTCGGATTCTAATATTATTGTATCCCCACCGAATGTCGAACTTGGTGAAATTTTCTTCCCCTGAAGTTGTTCCAAGATAGTGTTGATGAGTGGTAATGGGTACGTATCCTGGACTGTAACAGCATTGAGAGGCTGATAGTCCATGATAGGTCTTAGTTTTCCGTCCTTCTTTTTCCTAAAGAAGAATGATGAAGCGTATGGTGAATTTGATTCCACAATGTAGCCCTTTTCCAGATGTTCATCCAAGAATTCCTTGGTGGCTGCTTTTTCTGCCGGGGTTAAAGGGTATATTTTGCAGTTGAGTGTTGCTGGTGCTTCTTTGGTGAGTGTGATCACATGATCTTCTTCCCGGGCCGGAGGGAAGTGTTGTGCCGCTTTTTCTGACAATACTGCTGTGTGTCTTGCGTATTCTTCGGGGATTTCCGATATTTGCACTGGTTTGGTTTGCGCTGCGCGTTCTGCCCACTGTTGTGCGACGTTATCGATCTCCTTCGGCTGTGGTCGTTTCCTTGCTGATAACCTGTTGTTTCAATAACAATCTCTTCTCCCTTCAATTCGTTGTGTGCCCAATCGATTTCCGGGTTAAACGATTTAAACCACGGGTGTCCTAGGATTAGTCGGTCTCTTCCCAAGTTGGCCACAAAAAAGGTTTGTTTGACGACTTTTCCTCCTCTCTTGACGAACATATTACAGTATTCTGTTATGGTACCGCTCTTGTTGGTTGTTCCGTCTGCATTGCGTACAATTCGGGGTTGTTCTAGCGATCTTGTTCCCATTCCCAGTGCCTTCAACACCCTCTGGTCAATAAAGTTGTCGGTCGCTCCGCAATCGAGTAGTGCTTCGACTTGTGCTTTTCGGTGCCACATATACAGTTGTACGTCCACTGTCATTGAATCTCTCTTGTTACTGTACATGCTGTTGACATTACTATCTTCAGTGATCATTGCTCGGCATTTCATATAATCATCTTCCATGTTTCTGTTATCTAGGTACGCTCCTTGTTCTTCTTCGGTCATAGACGCTTTGATGGCCGCGATTTGTTGCACTTTAGTAAGCGGTATCTTCGGCCCGGGGTTGGCTGTTGTTACTTGTGCTGGTTCCACCGGTTTTGCGTCTATGGTCCTCGCGACACCGCTCCAACTTGGTTGTCCCTGTGCGTTTTGGGGGCAATTTCTAGCCATGTGGCCTTGTTTGCGACAACAGAAGCATCGTCCCTCGGATGAGAGTTTCTTTCATTCTTCGTCGGTAAGTTTAGCTAGTCGCGGTGCCGGACCCGAGGTTGTTGCGTCGACGTCCATTGGGACTACTCCGTCGTTTCTCTGGGTTGTGGTATGTTGATTGTTTGTTTGTCGAGTGGTTTGGAACTGATATTGTCTTGGTCTTTGGTTGTTTCGACCGTCAAGTCCCACATTGTGAAGTTCGCGGTTGCGCTCCATTTCCTTACGTGCCGCTTCCTTCCACTCGTTCATATTTGCAGGCATCTTCTCTCTGAACAGGATACGTCGATGTATGTTTGCTTGAAGTCCCACTCGGAAGCGCGCGATCATTCCTTTCGCGTTGGGTTCCCAGTCAGCAGCAGCAGCGAGTCGTTCAAAGGTGGCGACGTAAGTATCGACGTCGTTATTTCTCATTTCTAGTTTCATTAATTGCTCATACGCATTCTGAGTTCTTATAGAGTCCTTCCACGCGTCTTTAAACGCGGTTTCAAATTTGTTCCATAGTACTTCATCGGTTTCGGCAATGGCGTTGGTGGTGCGAGTAGTCTTCGTTTCAAGAGCTGCTTCTTGGGAATCGACCCATGCGTCCACGTTTGGTCCTCGGATATATGACAGCGCATGTATCACACGGCTATACGGTTGGTTCATAATATCGACATTCTTGTTTAACCGTTTGTATCGTAGGAATTCGTGTAAGAAGGCCTCGCTTTTCGAGCAATCTCCTGTGAAGACTGTGGGTGGGACACCTCGAAGGGCTCCGCTAGTGATAGCTGACATTGTTGTGATAGGAGCAGTGACAGGTGCTGATGGTACGGTGGTGGGTGCGCTGTGTACGGTGGGGGCGATAACAAGCGTCGGTTGTACGGGTGGTGCGGTGACGGGTGTTGGTTGGCTGGGAGGTAGGTTTGTAATATTAGGTGGGGTAGGTGCTGGTGCATCAAGGGGGAACGTTCCTTGGAGGGATGCTATTGGGGTAAGTGCGTTTGTAATCTCCTCGACTCCTGCACTGATTTCTTCTGTTGTTTCTAGAAGCTGGTTGTGTCATATGAGGACCTCAAGTTGTCTCCAATTGGGTAAGGGTACGTTTTCTGGTACTGCTTCTACTGTGTGTAACTGATTGTTGATGTAGTTTCCTGTGTGCCACTGCGAGTTTGCGAATACTAGGAGGTGTAAGCGGTTATTGTCGCGGAGGTAGTAGCCAGTTCCTAAGTTTGTAGTAGTCCAGATAGCAGGACCTCTTGCCACTTGTGATAAATTGTTGTGTTGCTCTGGGGCGGGGAAAGGGTACTGTGTTGGTGCTGGGTCTTGTTGCGGGCTTGTACTGTGTGATGTCTTGATACTGTGATTAGATTCTGAATCTGAGTCTGAGTCTGGTGCTAAGGCACTGAATCTGCCTGAGCGCGATGTGGTGTCTGTCCCTCTGAAGAGGGATGGAGTGTGGTAAGTTCTGTCTTATGTCAAGGTCTCAGCAGGGACCTTGGTGCGACTTGCACTGCAATAGGATACTGAGTCTGTGTGTGGCAATTGTTATAGCACAAAGGCCAAGGCTCCAATGTAGTGACCTCAATTAAGAGACACTGAGTATGGTGGTGAGAGGTAGAGAGGGGCACACAGAGTTTGGATAGACAAGACAGTGATATTGCTAAAGTATAAACGAAGACAGAACTAGAGAACTATTGTATCTACACAGGGTTTATATAGCTAGGAGTTGAATCCTTACTAAGGCGATAATACTATGCTGAGTAATCGAAGTAAGGGATGAGTAAGCGTAATCTTAGAAGATGAGTAATCAATCTAAGAGGATGAGTAATCAAGCCCTGAAGATGAATCAGCGTGGTACTAGAGCTGAGTAATCGTACAAGTCAGATGAGTCATATCAAGGATCAAGTAATCGATGTCACAGATAGAGAGAAAGGGAAAGGAAAAATGATTTGGAGAGGCAGATCATAACAAGTTGGCTATCATTCGCCGGTCTTCTTCTTCTTCTCCTTTGTCCGGAGAGTCTTCATCTATCCACTCCCACGTCATGTGCCATAACTCTTGCTTAGTCATGCCCCATGGCCTTGTCTTTGCGGGTGTCGTAGGTGGGTTCATAACATGCGTGCTCAGCCATGAGGTTGGGGGAAAACGCAGGAGGACTGACACTTGCCGTCGGTCACCCCGAGTCACAGCAAATCCGCATCCCCACTCAGGATGAAGGGGTTCGTGTTGCGGGAGCAAGAGCACTTGCTAGCACTTCAAAACTTACCATCCAATACCTGCCCCTTCGACAGTTCATAATCCTGGTCCAGTCGCTGAAGAAGAACCCGGTACCGATAAAGAAATAACAGCCAGTCAATGCACCTTTTGTCCGATTGAACATCGCGCGCTTGTAATCGACATGATGGAGCGACATTTCTGCACGCATCCTCTCATCCCCGGGTATTCGGCACCGACCTCCGAGGGTATCAAGGCATGGGCTGTAAAACAAATATATGAGTACTGTGTTCTCCACGACCTGCCAAACTTGTGGGCTTACCTCTGGGAGAACTGGTATCGACATGGAAGGTGGGAGCTGTGGGCACGGAGTGGGGAACCAAGGGAAATACCATGCCTAAAAACAACAATGTTGGTCGAGGGGCAGTGAGTAAATATCTGATTAATAGCAAGCGACTGTTACTCACCTTGTCTTGTAGTTGGCGGCACGTGAAGGAGGATTACCTCCATCACTTCAGTTTGCCCCACCTCGACCTGCTCATGTGGGTTTTGATTATGAAACTCGCACTGACATACTATCGAAAGCTCGAAGTTATGTTAAATGACATCGGCCACTTTCGTGAACTCCCCAAGTGGAGGAAGGATTTCAAGGCTGAGTGGAAGAAAGCAACGAGAACGCCTATTACAATGCCTATGAACGAAAGTTACCGACCGGACGTCAAATAATTCATCTGCACCTGCCCACAGTTTGTCATGAGTCAATTCCTGATATGCAAGCACCTGGTGCAACAATTCCACCCAGTCAACCCATGATTTTTCCTCAAAGTAACACGAAATCGGTCCTTACCATTCTGGTCCCATCACTCCCTCAAGCCCCTTGTGACAGCCGTGGGAATTGAGGCGGACCACCCAACAGCGACAGATGGCGATGGCGACGATAAGGCATGTACGGAGGCGTACAACCGACTGAATACGGCTGGAAACAAAATTGATGACTCAAATCTTGAGTCTGACGACGACGACGCACTAATCGATACCAGGGAGAATGGGGATGAGTTTGAGAGAAAAACATGCAAGGAAGAAATGGAAAATCACATACGCCTTATCCGAGATTTCTGCAATGGCCTCGAGTTTCAAGTCAAGTTTCAAGACCCTCAGTTTTTGAGGACGTTGGAGAAAGAGGGCGCTGGGTTCTTTAGGCTTGCACAGAACTGCCTCAGTCATGAAAGAAGGCAGAATTCGAGTTGAGCAGCCTCCCCGTCGACATGGGAAAGGTCAACTGCGAACGCACTCTTCTATCGATCATGTCCATGCCGTGATCGTGACACCTGATACGACACATCTTGCAACATGGCCTCGTCTTTTAGTAATACTGTACACTTCCCGGTCACACATTGCACTCACGCAGCATATTCTCCACCTTCTTTTTAGTCACAAATATATACCTTCTTGAAATTATCTGTCAGACAACATGGCACACACAAGACTGCACGTAATAAGAAGGGATAAAGGGGACTTTGAACACGATGTGGAATAAGCGATAGTAAGACATTGGATTCCGAAAAAAAAGCACAGAATGACATTGGAAGTAAGGATAATAGTTATGTTATGAGGTGATTACCGAGAGCCTGCATCGCATATGCAATCAGCTGATGGTGCGATGACCTGTTGATACCAATGTGTTGCCATTAAGCGACTTTGACGAGTCCAGGCCCATGCACATCAGGAGGCGTTTGAGGCGACACCGATGACATTGGTGAGGTAGAGGCCTCGGGTGAGAAGGGGTATGCGATCGGTGGGCTTGGGACAACGGGTGTGTCCTTCAGAAGAGAGACGTAAGCAGCAAATGAAGAAATGGAGTTGCTGGGACTAGGGTTCACACTGGGCGAATGGAGAAGGAGCACAACTGTTGGGTATAGCCGTGGGTCAGTGAAATCGTGGCGAACGCGACTCTCAAAGTCACGCATGGTGGAGGGATTGACATTCAACCAACACTCCAGATACGAGTACATCTTGCATCCATCTGGTAAATCTCCTGGAGAGCGAACATGCCTTGACCGACAATACACCAGGACTTGTTCGAGTAAGTGTCGTTGCAGATGATCTTGGAAGCCGGCATGAAGGCCAAAATAAATAAGTGGTGCCCAGTAGACCCTTAGCAGCAGGGGAGCGCACCTTGAGACATCGGAGGATCTGCTAAATCTCCTGGAGAGTGAACATGCCTTGACCGACAATACACCAGAACTTGTTCGAGTAAGTGTTGTTGCAGATGATCTTGGAAGCCAGCATGAAGGCCGAAATAAATAAGCGGTGCCCGGAAGACCCTTAGCAGCAGGGGAGCGTGCCTTGAGATGTTGGAGGAGGTACAGGGTGAAAGTGGGTGCGATGGAGGGCGTAAGCAATGAAATGGTCCAACCAAGGGGTTGGAGTAGTGGAAGGCGGCGCTGGGGGAGGGGGAACATCCGGGCAAGTGAAGAGATGGGAAATGAAACAGCCACACAGTTTGGCTGTGTGCTCGTGTCTCATGAAGGCCGAAATAAATGACCGTGCACAGAAGACTCCTTAGGGCAAGAGGCAAGCGCAAGGGGACTGTGCCAAGAGCAAGGTGACAGAAGTGAAAGGACTGCAATCCCAGAAGTGACGAGGCCAATCTGCGATGTGGGAGAGAGGACGGGTGTGTTAAGAAGGTGGAGGAGGGCCAGGAGAGGCGAGCGATAGGGGCACAGCCCTATGCCCACGTGCACGCCCCACTACCTAAGTTACACAGCGCAAAAACTTGGCACAGAACTCACCCCAACAGGGCCAAGTGACAGGTGTAAGACCAGCCCCGAAACCGGTTTCAGTACTCTCACTATCAGATCACCATCATGTCGCTCATTGCTCAGTGCTCAGCGCTCAGCTGCCATATTAAATTTGCGTTCCCACGATGTCGCCAAGAGCCCTCTGCTTTGCCTTCCACCATTCCAACCCTTGGTTGGACCATTTCATTGCTTACGCCTTCCATCGCACCCGCCTTCACCTCTGCACCCCCTTCAATGTCTCAAGGTGCTCCCCTACTGCTAAGGGGTCTTCTGGGCATCGCTTATTTATTTCAGCCTTCATGCTGGCCTCCAAGATCATCTGCAACGACACTTACTCGAACAAGTCCTGGTGTATCATCGGTCAAGGCATGTTTGCTCTCCAGGAGATTTAGCAGATCCTCCGATGTCTCAAGGTGCGCTCCCCTGCTGCTAAGGGTCTTCCGGGCACTGCTTATTTATTTCGGCCTTCATGCCGGCTTCCAAGATCATCTGCGACGACACCTACTCGAACAAGTCCTGGTGTATCGTCGGTCAAGGCATGTTCACTCTTCAGGAGTGCAAGATGTGCTTGTATCTGGAGTGGCAGTTGAACGTCGATCCCTCCACCTTGCGTGACTTTGAGAGTCACGTTCGCCATGATTTTGCTGGCCCATGGCCATACCTGATGGTTGTGCTCTTGCCCCTTCCCCATTTTCCCGCAGTGCGAACCTTATTCTGAGCAGCTCCATTCCTTCATTTACCACTTGTGTTTCTCTTTCAAAGGATGCGCCTGTTGTCCCAAGCCCACCGATCACATACTCCTCCTCGTCCTCGTCCTCTACCTCACCAGCGTCATCAGTGTTGCCCCAAATGCCTCCCATTTCCTTGTTTGCCACTCGCGTCTCTTCTGAAAGTCACAACCATCATTCCAAGCCCACTGATTGTGTCCTTACACTCACACTCACACTCACTTCCATTGCTCATTATCTCGCTCACCTGCCCTCCACTGCTGCTTTGCCTCACCAAAGGACACTGCCAGAGCACCCGTCACCGCCCGTTCATAGGCTACATGCCCTCCCTCCCTTTCATTTTCCTATCACAAATTTCTATTTCTTTGTGCACGCGTGCCGTCGCTTTCAGCTGTCTCTTTCTCCTTGTTACCACCTCTTTCTATGTCTTGTATTTGTAAGGACTGAGGGTCCTTACACCAGGAGCCCCGGCTCTCGGATGGTGGGGCAAAGTCGTCATTTGGGGCGGGACACATTTGGAAAGCGGGTATCCAAATTAGGTAGATTGTATACAACAAGTTTTCGTTTACTGTGTCACGTGACCTGCTTACATGAATCACTACCTGAGATGGCTTGTTAAACCGCGAGACTGTGCACGTGATACGTCACGTGATGTCACGTGACGTCACGTGACGTGTTAGGGGGGGTTGAGCAAGGCCAGTTGGTTCGTCGATCGGATGTTACTCCCACGTGACCTTGATCCCCACCGTGGGTTGGGCTAAGGGTTGGGCAATATCTCGTACGAGACAGCGACATTCTAACCCCAGAAAACATTCTCCTATCGTACGCACAAAAATCTCTTGCATAGCTAGAATGGCAACCGAACAAGATGTAGAGCATCGGCAAATGTCCCCGAATTTGTGGGTAGATGATCATTAATGACTTCCATGATATTGACCTCCGGCTCTAGCCCGGGTCCTTCGGCATCGCAAAACTTGGGAAGAAGGTGCGTCAATTCCTTCCTTTGTGTAGCGGTGCCCACTTAAGTACTGTTCTTGGACAGCTCTCATATCGCTGAATCGCAGGGGCCGTCCCGGCTACGTGTCCAAGTGACTGGTATGTACTTAAATCGCAACTCGTCGATCCCTCGATATGTATCAAATCTCTTTTTTAGTCCTCCGGGCACATAACGTCCCCCGTATCAAGAAGCGGTTTGGCTTGAAGAGGCGGTACTTTGTCACTATGACCAATGGTACGACAGTGAAGAAGACGGAAAGCGTTCAGATTGATGGCCAGGCCGTGCGATGGAACCAGACGCTTGGTGCCTTGTAAGACTTTCCACTGACTTACCGTTTTCACTGTTATTTGTCGGCTAAAAGTTCTGCTCAGTTCTACGCAACGGTCTTCACATCTTTCATTTTGTCTTTATGCGAAGCGGTTGGCACGCCCTAATATCCTTATCGGAACCCGTGAGATATCAATACCTATCGCGTCCGAGAGTGGTCCGTCTTTGTTTAAATTTCCCGTTCGTTCAACTCAATGAAGATCTCGGACGTAGATGTCACTTTGGACCTCAGTAATGACGATGGGGACGCTGGACAGTCGACGCAGCCAGTCACGCTCCACTTAACGATCGCCGTGTCGACAAACGTGGCCTCTCCGATCTTTTCCAACAACCCCACCGAAATGCCGACCATAAGAGACGGCTCTCCCGCTGAAGAAGCTACTGAGCCCTCTGTGGTCCTAGACTCCGGGGCACCTAGTCAATCCACCGCCTGCGAACCCCTTTTACCCTCACCAGTCACTCTTCCCACCCAGACTGGCGCTCCTATGCCAGATAGCCAGGCAGAGACGTCGCCTGCTGAGAAGGCTCTGGTTGCTGTCCGTCGTGCCGATGAAGCTAAGAAGCGGATTGACCGAGCGAATACATGGGAAGCGGCTATTAGTAGAATCAAGTGGGTGATGGACACGGTTGGCCCGATTGCGGAAGTGTGTACAATATCCATTTTGCCTCTTCTTGACTGAGCCGACTTTGCACTTAGCTCCACCCGTTTGCGAAGATGGCATATGACCTGGTTTCAGCCATCCCTAAGGTGCGTCTGTTTGAATTATTGTCGGAAGGGAGACTTATGCTATTTTTTTTCGGGTGTCAGACACTCCTAGAACAACATGAACGCGATGACAATGTCGTGACTCTAGTTGAAGCCACGCACGACGCGTTTGATTTTGCACACCACGAAGACACTTTGAAATCTATCAGGCCCGGCTCAAAGCAGGCCAAAATCTTAACACTCATGCTGCAGGCTGTCTGTAATTGCAGCGACTTTATCCAATCGTATGGAAAGGACTCACAATTCTGTATGTTATCTTCATCTCTTCTATTGGCCAGTGTGAACGTATAATTTTTAGGGAAGCGGACGTTGAAGAATATGGGCGGTGGGGCCACCAAAGTAAATTGAGGACCTGTCCACCGCCCTTGTCGAACATCGAAGGGCTTTCCTAGATCAGGCCATCGTCGCCACGGAGATAACTGCGTTCCAGATTCTGGACGACATGGGAATAATTTCAGCCAAGGTCGACTGGATATCTACTCGCCTTGAGTGGGTGTCGAGCCAAGTTTCAGACGCCGGTACGTAGTCTCCGATGGCTTGTCGGTTTTATGAGTCATTGATCTGATAATCTTCATAGAACTAGACAGAAAAATTGGAGAAATTCCATATGGAACAGGCTCGCGATTCATGCCCGACAAGGGCTGTCTTACGGGAACGCGCACGACCTTCCTAGACTTCATTGTCAATTGGGTGAACGACCCCGCTTCGGAGCGTAGTCTCGTTCTATTCGGGCAAGCGGGCACGGGAAAGTCTTCGATCGCACACGAGATCGCACGTCGCTTCGACAAAATGCATCGTCTTACATCGTCATTTTATATTTTTGCGGAAGGGAGCAACCAAAACCCTTATCACCTCTTCACGACTCTTGCCCGCGGTCTCTCCGACCGCTATCCTTCATTTAAAATCGCGCTGGGGAAGATCGTAAAGGACGACTCCTCGCTTCGGGTTGGAACTCGTGACTATGATACCCTGTTTTGAATCCCTTATCCTGAACCACTTAAGGGTCTGCACCTCGTCGGTCCCATTCTTATTGTAATCGATGCCTTGGATGAAAGTGGGGACGTAACTGGTGGAAACGGCTTACACACATTTCTTGCTAAAGCCGTCTCTAAACTCCCATCCCATTTCCGTGTACTCATCACCTCGCGACCTGAACACGACATCGAGTCCGCGTTTGTTGAAGCTTCGTCAGTCCGCATCAAACACATGGATGATCCTGAGCTAGCTGCTAACACACACGACGATATTCTCGCCTTTCTTCGGGAGAGGCTCCCTTCGGAGGAGTTCAGAAATTATGGCAACGCGCTGGCAATGAAGGCAGAGGGATTGTTTCAGTGGGCAGCGGTTGCTTGCGGATACATCCTTAAACCTCCTGGTTCCTTCGGTTTTAGCAAGCAAAAGTGCATAGGGCATCTTTTAGGACTCACCGTAGATCATCATAGGCAAGACCCGTTGGATGAGTTGTACAAAGAAGTCCTAGAAGGATATTTTACTCACAAAGAAGCACGAATTCTATTCCGCTCTGCCGTGGGGCAGCTCATAGCCGCATTTGAACCCCTCTCCATCCGTTCCCTGACCACTTTGCGACATCATACCTCCAATGATGGTGACGATTACGATTCCGTTGTCGAAATGCTTCGTCAACTCGGCTCATTGCTGAGTAATGTCAATTCAGCTGATCAAAATCTTCCCGTCGCTCTTCTGCACACATCATTTCGCGATTTCCTCACGAGTAAACAAAAGAGCGGTGATTTTTGTGTTCGACCTTCGTGATGCCCACCGTCTATTGGCCAATTCGTGTCTCGGTCTACTGCTCAACGGCCTCAAATTCAACATATGCAATCTCGAGTCATCATATCTTGCCAACAAAGACGTTGAAGGCCTCGACTCCCGTGTCGATAGACACATCCCACCTGCTCTGTCGTATGCCTGCCGTTTCTGGGACGATCATTTGAAACATATCGATTTCGAAATCAATCTGTTTGAACAACTTCGTACTTTTCTTCGAGAAGAAATTTCTCTTTTGGTTGGAGGCTCTTAGCTTGACGAGCAACGTGGCTCTTGCTTTGCCGGCGTTGTTGGCTCTGGATGTGTGGCTAGCGTCTGGTCAAGATGTAAGTATAATTGTTGATTCGATGAGGAAGGCGACCAACTAATAACACGATCGCAACAGATTTCTCAGACAGAGCTAGAGAAATTCAGGCCGTTCATCAATGATGCCTCTGCATTTGTACGGTATTTCGGGATTGCCATAGCGAAGAGTGCTCCACATGTGTATCTTTCTGCGCTACCATTTGCGCCGACTCGTTCTCTTGCCTCTGCACATTATTCTAGCTCATTTCCTCGGCTCATGCGCGTGTCACGTGGGCGATTGCCTCAGTGGCCATCGTCGGAGATGGTGATTTCAAACATTGGGGGTGGGGTCCTTTCCATTGCACTCTCATCGTCTGGTCAGCACATCGTCTCAGGCTCAGACGATGGAACAATTCGTGTGTGGAACGCCACTACGGGAGAGACGGAGGCAGGTCCATTTACTGGCCACACGGATTCGGTCTTGTCTGTGGCATTCTCCCCAGATGGCCAGCGCATCGTCTCAGGCTCTTCCGATCGAACAATTCGTGTGTGGAACGCCACTACGGGAGAGACGGAGGCAGGTCCATTTACTGGCCACACGTCTTCGGTCAGGTCTGTGGCATTCTCCCCAGATGGCCAACGCATCGTCTCAGGCTCAGACGATCGAACAATTCGTGTGTGGAACGCCACTACGGGAGAGACGGAGGCAGGTCCATTTACTGGCCACACGAATTGGGTCAGGTCTGTGGCATTCTCCCCAGATGGCCAGCGCATCGTCTCAGGCTCAGACGATCGAACAATTCGTGTGTGGAACGCCATTACGGGAGAGACGGAGGCTGGTCCATTTACTGGCCACACGAATTGGGTCTTGTCTGTGGCATTCTCCCCAGATGGCCAACGCATCGTCTCAGGCTCGCGAGATCGAACAATTCGTGTGTGGAACGCCATTACGGGAGAGACGGAGGCAGGTCCATTTACTGGCCACACGAATTCGGTCTTGTCTGTGGCATTCTCCCCAGATGGCCAGCGCATCGTCTCAGGCTCTTCCGATCGAACAATTCGTGTGTGGAACGCCACTACGGGAGAGACGGAGGCAGGTCCATTTACTGGCCACACGGATTGGGTCTGGTCTGTGGCATTCTCGCCAGATGGCCAGCGCATCGTCTCAGGCTCTTCCGATCGAACAATTCGTGTGTGGAACGCCACTACGGGAGAAACAGAGGCAGGTCCATTTACTGGCCACACGGATTCGGTCGGGTCTGTGGCATTCTCGCCAGATGGCCAGCGCATCGTCTCAGGCTCGCGAGATCGAACAATTCGTGTGTGGAACGCCATTACGGGAGAGACGGAGGCTGGTCCATTTACTGACCACACAAATTGGGTCTTGTCTGTGGCATTCTCCCCAGATGGCCAACGCATTGTCTCAGGCTCTTCCGATCGAACAATTCGTGTGTGGAACGCCACTACGGGAGAGACGGAGGCAGGTCCATTTACTGACCACACAAATTGGGTCTTGTCTGTGGCATTCTCCCCAGATGGCCAACGCATCGTCTCAGGCTCTTCCGATGGAACAATTCGTGTGTGGAACGCCACTACGGGAGAGACGGAGGCAGGTCCATTTACTGGCCACACGAATTGGGTCTGGTCTGTGGCATTCTCCCCAGATGGCCAGCGCATCGTCTCAGGCTCTTCCGATGAAACAATTCGTGTGTGGAACGCCACTACGGGTGAGACGGAGGCAGGTCCATTTACTGGCCACACGGATTCGGTCTTTTCTGTGGCATTCTCCCCAGATGGCCAGCGCATCGTCTCAGGCTCGCGAGATCGAACAATTCGTGTGTGGAACGCCACTACGGGAGAGACGGAGGCAGGTCCATTTACTGGCCATACGAATTCGGTCAGGTCTGTGGCATTCTTGCCAGGTGGCCAGCGCATCGTCTCAGGCTCAGACGATCGAACAATTCATGTGTGGAACGCCACTACGGGAGAGACGGAGGCAGGTCCATTTACTGGCCACACGGATTCGGTCTGGTCTGTGGCACTCTCCCCAGATGGCCAGCGCATTGTCTCAGGCTCTTCCGATCGAACAATTCGTGTGTGGAACGCCACTACGGGAGAAACAGAGGCAGGTCCATTTACTGGCCACACGGATTCGGTCGGGTCTGTGGCATTCTCGCCAGATGGCCAGCGCATCGTCTCAGGCTCGCGAGATCGAACAATTCGTGTGTGGAACGCCATTACGGGAGAGACGGAGGCTGGTCCATTTACTGGCCACACGGATTCGGTCTGGTCTGTGGCACTCTCCCCAGATGGCCAGCGCATTGTCTCAGGCTCTTCCGATCGAACAATTCGTGTGTGGAACGCCACTACGGGAGAAACAGAGGCAGGTCTATTTACCGGGCACACGGATTCGGTCTTGTCTGTAGCATTCTCGCCAGATGGCCAGCGCATTGTCTCATCAGGACATACACCAATTCGTATGCTGAACGCTACTAGTACAGGAAATACGGAAACTACAAGACCCGTCGACTTCACTGACCACTCCGTGATCAACGAGGAGGGATGGATATGTGGTAGTAAAGGTGAACTCCTAATCTGGATCCCGCCACTTCATAGGGCAAATCTTCACCGCCCAAGTAATATCTGGGTTGCCGGCGAGTATGAAACCCGCGTTGATCTTTCTACCTTTATGCATGGACATGAGTGGGCTACCTGTATTAATACCTATACCTAGATAGAGCCGCTACAGCGATCGGCGGTTCTTTTGGGCAGTTTGAAGTATAATGTAACATGTAGTATGCTTGATAAGAGCTCATTGTGGACGTATGCTGGATAGCTTGTGTTAATCTTGGTGGTTGGGACCTGTTGTATGCAGCGGTGTGGCGCTGCTCGTATGTGCTTAAACTCCAAATATGAGGATGGAGTATATGCTCCAGCCCCAACCGTCCATCTGCTACTAAAACAATCTCACCAGCAGCCGGCTAGAGACAATTTTTCAGAGATGAATTGGGAATCCTTGGGGTGCGAGAACAGCAGTACGCTACGCGAAAACAGTAAGCGACCAACAGCGAAACCTACATATTAACAGTCATAGAATGCGTCGGACACCCCATGTTCCAACCTTGCCAGCACGGCCGCGTGGATAGCTGCCAGATGCTTCTTCTACCTATGCCCGTTCTCGCCCGCGAAATCCAAATACAGCACACACCGCAGATCCACGGCGACGATTTCCAGGCTCAGCGCGTGTCAAGAGTTGCTGCAAACAAACGGGACGGGTCTTAAGGACATGAAGGCATGGGGAAGGAGAGGAAGGAGAGGCAGTCGGGTATGTATAGATACGGCTCCTTGGTCACGCGTCGCGGGCTATGATATGTAGATCCTTTGGATCTTCCGGGTTCGTCCGAGTCAAGCTAGCATTAAAACACCTTAAAATTGTATGAATCGTCACTTGCCTTGACGACACGTTCATCTTCGATCGAGGAGTATGCTGACTTTAGCGGTATCCGCGGCACTGCTCCCCACGAGGAACATACCGATATGGACAATTGGTAGTTGTCGGTCACGGAACTTTATTGCGGCACTTTTAAATTAAGGAAAATGGTGCGTAGCAATGTACATCAAATGGTGCAAGTTGGTGGGCCCAACCATCCACGCTATCTTACCCTCCTCAGGGATACGATGACAAAGCTCTAAGGTCTAATTTTGTGCTATCCTGATATTCACTCCCTAGAGCGGATCACGATCCGCTGAGTTCCGTGGTAAAAATGTGAGAGATGTTTGCTTAGATCTACCAGGGTACGTATTATTTCAACTTTGCAAACGTCTCCTTTGAGTATTCCAGCGATGCGATTTCCGCCTCTAATGTTTTCCTCTGCGCGTGTTATCAGCGGTTCAAGCGTACGTAAGAAGCATCGAGGTGAGACGTACCCTGTCCTCATTCATAAGTCGTACGTTCTCTGGGACGGTCTCTACATAGTCTGACTGTGCTTCCACCTTTCTGACTTTATCCAGGTTCAACCGCGCAAGTTGGAGCTTCTTCTCACACTTGGCGATCTCGGCGTCAAGATCGACCAGACCCTGGGGTATGTAAGTATCAGAGGGAATAAATAGCAAAGCAGACTACAGGACGTACGCGTACGAGAATGTGGACGCTAATCGTCGATGTGAGCACTGTTGACCCACACCCCGGTGGGATCTCGCTGCCGTCGCGTACAACCTTCGCGGACTTGCAGCCCTTAGTAAGCGTTGTGATAACACCCTTCTGAGACTCGAAGAGGGTCGCTTCGGCACCGTCCTGAATATGAAAAAAGACTACACAAAACCGTTTAGTAAGGAGCGGTGCTTGCTGTCGGGACCTACTCTGGATGTCTGACTGTATGTTATAAGACGCTGCGAGCGAGCGACCCGCCCTAATAGCGTTGAAGAGCAGATCGAAATCTTTGTCTGCGTCGTCAAACACAAAGTCCGTATCCTACAAAACCATTCGTCTATCGTGACCAATCGTACTAGATACGAAAGACGTACATATATTGGGTACTTTGACACCATAATGGATGGTGTCGCGTCGTTAGGCCGTCTGGAGAGGCGTTGCCATAGCTCTTCCGTCACGAATGGCATGAAGGGATGTAGCAGGCGTAGTCCGTGGTCCAGACACGTATAGAGTGTCTGCTGCGCTGAGATTCGCGTTTCCGCAGAAACAGTGGGGTCCGTCATAGGCTTCATTGCTTCCTAATGGCCCGCTCAGCGCCAGCTGGCTAGATCAAAAACGAGAAAAATGGCGTACAATGTAGACATCGCATAACTCGTAAAGCCAGAAATTGTACACGGCATTGGTCGCGGCCATGAAGTTGCGTTCGCCGAGCTGCTTGTTAGTTTCTGCGGTGGCGATGTTGAGCTTGTGCAGGATCCACTTTTCAACAAGAGTCTCATTGCCAGTGGGCTGTCAACGTGGAATTCAGAGATGCACACTGTCCTAGGAATCGTACGGACCTGGGGCGTCGCTTCGGGTATGAATGACTCGTCGAGCTTTAACATGGCGAATTTGGTCGCGTTAAAGATCTTGTTGCAAAACTTGCGGTAGCCTTCCACACGCAAGATCTCAAGGTTTATATCGCGCCCTGAAGCTCATTGTCGGTCATAACATGGAGCATGCATGATAAGTAGTTACCTCCGCCGCTGTAAGCGCAAAGTGCGAAACGCAGTGCGTCCGTGCCACACTGCGGGATACCTTTCGGGAAGTCCTTCTTCTGTCCAAGTTTGGCCTTTTCGATCTCTACCGCATCGAGGTTTCCTTCATACAGTTTCTCATGGAGGTTTTCGAGGGAAAGTCCTTGAATAACATCAAGAGGATCGATCACGTTTCCAAGAGACTTCGACATCTTGCGACCGTGTGCGTCGCGAATCATTGCATGGCAAAGTACTTCTTTGAAAGGCATTTCGCCTGTCAGCCTAAGGCCGAGCATTACCATGCGCGCCACCCAGAAGAAGAGGATATCCCATCCTGTCTCGAGCATGGATGTCGGGTAGAACTTTTCGAAATCCACGGTCTGGGGGTTAATGCGTGAGACGAGCACGGACTAAAAGAATAAAGGTTTTCACCTTGTTGGGCCAACCGAGGATAGAGAACGGCCATAGGCCAGAAGAAAACCACGTGTCAAGCACGTCTTCGTCTTGTTCCAGCTTGAACACCGAGCTACCGGCGAGCTCCTTCGCCCGTACAGTAGCCTCCTCCAAGTTGCGTCCCACCACCCACCATTTGCCGTCTGTGGTCTATACATAATTTAGATTGAAGTAAAGAGAGCGAGCGCGCGACTTACATCTTGTTCTTGGCCCTCGATACGCACGAAGTAGGCCGGACAACGATGCCCCCACCAGAGCTGACGCGAAATACACCAGTCTTGTATATTCTCCAACCATCGATACCAATCGGCTTCGGACTGTTTTGGCGCAATATGTAGCTCGCCGGCCCTGGTGCGCTGCAAAGATCACTTGATTTTAGTATCGTGCGAAAAATTAATTGTAATGCGACCACCTTGATGGCCTCCTCCGCGAGAGGCTTGCAGTTCACCCACCACTGGGGCTTAAGCACGGGCTCAATGACGTCGCCCGATTTACTACATAGGCATTAGATCTACATCGAGAGGGAGATGACTGTCGCACCTGCAGATGGGAATCTGCATAGGATTATCCTTCGTCTCGACAAATAACCCGAGTTCTTTCAGCTTCTTCACAACCTCTACACGCGCATGGAAACGCTTCATGCCCTAAAGCAAAGTACAATGAAGGAGATCATCTATATTTGAGCGAAGGACATACTTGGAACTGAGGCCCGGCGTTTGTGTTGAAAGTGCCATCATCGTTTAGAATGTTGATGAAGTCGAGCTTGTGCCGTACTCCGACATCGTAATCGTTCGGATCGTGAGCGGGAGTGATCTTCACGGCACCAGTTCCAAATGTCATGTCGACCGCGATACCGTCTTTCACTATCGGAATGCGGCGGTCCACAAAGGGATGAACAGCAAACTTTCCATGAAGGTGCTGAGGAGCTAGGTCAGTTTTTGATCGGGTGACCATCGAAGCGAAATAGAATATTCACTTTGTAGCGCTCGTCATCGGGATGCACAGCGATGGCAGTATCACCGAGCATAGTCTCCGGACGCGTGGTCGCCACAATAATCTTCTCGTCTGGGTCAATACTCTCATTTTAGCATGAGGTCATGATTTGGTTGCAGGAATATGCCAAACCTGAGTTCTCTATGGGATACGCAAACGACGTGATAACACCAAACTCGAACTTCTCTCCGGGAGCGTAGCCTGGAACGCTCAAAAACGTCCGTTTCTCAAGCTGTTTCTGGTCCACCTGCGAAAGGCCCCTCAGTACCATGTCGGACAAAACAGTAAAATAAACACTTACTTCGAGATTGGAGAGCGTAGTATTGAGACGGACGCACCAGTTCACGAGTCGATTAGCACGGTATATAATCCCTTCTTCATGCAGACGACAAAAATTCTCGATGACAGCTGTTGACAGTTGCTGCGAGTAGAAACTAGAGCATTGGTGCAATAAAAACAAAGCCGACTCGGGAGCCTACAGGATTCATTGTGAAGGCAACACGAGACCAGTCGTAGCTGCCACCAAGTCTATAAAGTTGTTTGGTGATACGTTCTTGATAGCTGTCCGGGAAGAAATTAGGGACGTGCTATTAACAAAAAAACAAAGACCGACTCGTTTTTCCACTCCAACACAGTATCGAGGAATTTCTCGCGACCAAGATCGTGACGTGTCTTACCTGATGTCTTGAACAAACGTTTCTCAACGACAGACTGTGTTGAGATCCCCGCGTGGTCAAAACCGGGGACGAATAGTGTGGTCTTTCCTAGCATCCGGTACCTTCGAGGCGTCAGAATAGACTAAAAAACTATCCCGCTACTCACCAACGCACGAGTGCATCCTGGATGGCAGTGGTAAGCGCATGACCTATGTGCAGGCTTCCGGTCACGTTCGGTGGCGGGGCAGATATTACGAATAGACCCTCAGACTTGGTGCCACCATCTGGGCCAAGCTCAGGCTTGAAGAAGCCTTGTTCATGCCACCAGTCGTACCAAGCTGCCTCGACAGCAATGGGATTGTAGCTGGAAGCCATTGGCCCTGAAACATCTACAAAATCTGTATTAGATCGGCACTCTGTAGCATGTAGAGTGTGGACGCACCCTTTTTCTTCCCCCTTGGCGTCGTATTCACAAATGGTGCCTCTTCCTCCTTGGCGAGCTTCTCCTTGGCTTTCTTTTCCCCTGCTGGCGTAACTATTGCAACCTTCGCGGCCTTCGCAGCGAGCTTGGCCTCCTTCTCTAATCGTTTTGCCTCCTTCTTTGCTGTACAATGCAAATGTTAGCTGGAAATATACGATTATCCGAATCCCTGGGGACTCACCTGCGCTCTTCGAATTGGGGTTTGGCTCACTGCCTGATGGAGTGGCAGAGCCAGATGGAGGGTCTGATCGCACGGGAGTGATATTTTGAGCTTGGGACATGATAGTAGAACGTAGTCGTAATCTAAGGAAAGATCGATGAAGCCTCGACGCGAGCATACAGCCCGAGTCGAGTCAGTTGATCCGCTTTGGACAGATATGTGTTACATAATCGGTCCCACGGGCACGGGACGAGGAGCGCAGCAAGGCTAATTAGAGTAGCTCTGCTCTCATCTGACCAACCGAACTCAGCACCACACGACTCTCCTTTTCCCAATTCCTCCTAAACCCCAATGGCGGGCACCCCAGACTCTCAAATTCAAAGAGCACCTTCGTCGAGTAAACGACCAGAGGACGACGATCTTAAACCATACGTTATCGTTGGTGACCTAGGCAAGGGAAGCTTTGCGACGGTCTACAAAGGTTATAATGAAGTACGTCGCGACCTGTCCTTCTTTTTGACGACTCATCCTTTTGCTTCAGGAGACGCGACAAGAGGTAGCAGTCAAGACGGTCAGCCGAAGCAACCTTTCGACCAAGCTTTTCGAGAACCTTCAGAGTGAAATCGATATTCTCAAGTCACTATCTCATCGGCACATTACAAAGCTCATTAATATTATTGTCCGTGGCGTCATCTATTGCACCTGATAGCCCTCGCTGACTATCATTCAAGCGCGCCGAGCGTAACATATACCTCATCATGGAGTACTGCTCTGGCGGTGACCTCACTAACTACATCAAGAAACGTGGGCGCGTCGAAAATTTAGAATATATCCCAGAACCCGGGGCTGCACCCCAGTACTATCCCCACCCTAGGACAGGTGGACTCGCCGAAGTCGTTGTTCGCAGTTTCCTGAGGCAACTCGGTACGAGTGTCCTGGCTGGTCTACTTCGTCACAATCACTCACAATCTAGGTCCCTAGCCCGTGCACTCAAGTTCTTGCGGCAACGAAACCTGATTCATCGCGATATAAAGCCACAAAACTTGCTCTTACGACCACCAGGAGAGGAAGATTTGGCTCGCGGACACCCCCTAGGTGTCCCCCTCCTCAAAGTAGCCGATTTCGGCTTTGCGCGGTCACTTCCCAACGCTATGATGGCAGAGACTCTTTGCGGTTCTCCGTAAGCCCCTTCTTGCCACCTGTGACTCGGCAACTCAACTTCCCCCCAGGTTGTACATGGCACCAGAGATCCTAAGTTATCAAAAGTACGACGCCAAGGCTGATCTATGGTCCGTTGGTGCCGTGCTATACGAAATGTCTGTTGGAAAAGCCCCCTTTCGTGCCTCCAATCACATCGAACTCCTTAAGAAGATCGACCATTCCAAAGGAATTAAATTTCCAGACGAGGACCCCTTACATCAGCCGCGCCCAGGCGAAGACCCACCCCAGGTCGTCCCCCCAGACGTCAAGGGGCTCATCCGTACTCTCCTACGGCGCAACCCTGTGGAGCGCGCGAGCTTTGAAGACTTCTTCAAGAGTGAAGCCATGACCAATTCCAAGTTTCCCCGTCCAATCCCTGTCCGACCACCTACTCCGGTGCCCCAAGAGCCAATGGACGACGGAAAGATCCCCGATCACCATATGCGTATCCCACCCGAGGTTCTGGACCCCCGCGCGATGATTCCACCAAGCAAGTTCAACTTTAGGAGGCGGGAAAGTGAGGCGGCATCTCCCTCTCAAGAAGGGTCACCCTCGAGGTAATGTGATAGTTAACCAACGTCGTCGCGTGAGACAAGTCGTGACCAAGTTTCACCATAGCCCCCCCAAGGGTGTCAGTATGGGTCCCCCACCATTAGGTCCTCGTACAACCTCCAATCCCCCTGATGTTCCCGTTGTGCGACCACCCCTGAAGCCGTTGTCGACGGAAGGGTCTATCATTCCAGGGGAGACGGAAGAAGATGGACTTCTCAGGAGAGAATATGTGCTGGTAGGTGATACACAAGCCGTCGAATTCAACAGAGCGGTGGATGGTGCGCATTTCACACTACCTAGGTTACCGATATTGAACTCGGATCGACACGCAGAGATCAATGCTGCCCGACGTCGGCCGCTCCTTGACCGTCGTGTGCCTCCAACTCCTGCCTCTACGAACGACGAGAAGCGCTCCCCTGATCTCCTGCACCACCTCCCGCCTGATTCGCATTTGAGTCCAACTTTCCCACCACCACCGAACCCTGGCAGTGTACCAATCCCGATGGGTCGCCCCGCAACGAATGCCCTCTCGCGTGCTCTGACACTTGCGTCGAAGAAGCTCTTCGGCGCGAGCGTGAGCATGCCGCGCTCCCCGCCGCACTTTATTGGATACGGGGAGGGGATAGGCTCGCATTCCCCACGGATGCGCAATGCGAGCCTGGGTGGTGCGGGTGAGGTCGATCCGGTGGAGGACGAGCTGTTGGGTGCGCTGGAGCAGTTGGCACAGAAGACTCACGTGATCACGCGCTGGGCGGATGAGATGTACGAGTTTGTGAAGAGCGTGCCGCAGAGTGCGTTGCATGTTTTCTTCTCCCCATTCCATTCCTTCCGTCGTTGATTTTTGGGGGTCGGCTGTGCGGATTAGAGCCTCTGCCGGACCCGAGCAAGTTTGCCCCGCGCGAGGGCGAGAACGAGAAACTGGCGGCGCGCCGGCGCAATGCAGATGTGCAGGCGGAGTACAACGCGGTGACGTGCGTGGCGATATACATGCTCGTCATGCAGTTCTCCCAGAAGGGTATCGACGAACTGCGCAAGTACCAGGAGCACATGGAGATGCGGCATCCAGAGGGTGACTTTGTCCTTTCCGAAGGCTTTGACGAAGGTGCGTCATCATTCGTCGACCTGTACGTGGCGGGAAAAATCCTGATTAGGAAGCGCTGTGGGATTTGGGTGGCGCAGCGCTCGGATGGTTCAGGGACCTCTTTTTACGGTGTCACGATCGTGCGGCGCTCGTTAAGACGTGGTTACCCGCGCAATATACGGGTCCGAGCACCTGGGTCGACGAGCTCGTGTACAACCGCGCCCTCACCCTCGTATGTTTTCCTCTTTCTTTGTCTTTGGTTATACGAAACTTAGCGGGAATAAAGAGCCGCACAGCGGCGCGCAAGGAACTACTCGACCAGCACAAGTCGCCCGACGAGTGCGAGCGCCTATACGAAGAATCGCTCTGGTGCCTGTACGCGCTGCAGGACGACCTGCTGCAGAAGGGCAACCCGTTTGTGGACGAGGACCGCGATACGATCGCTACCTGTGCGTGTGCTCTTTTCTTTACCCCTTGGGTCGGGTGCTCCGCCAGTTACTGACGAGATGTATATGCCTAGGGATCAAGCGGACGAAGTTGCGTCTTGTACGCTGCCGCGCGCGCATGGAGATGCCGACGCGCGAACGGCTGCGCGACGCACGTGCGGACAAGAACCTCGATGACGTTGCACGTATCCCAGCGCCGTGGGACGCAGAAGCACTGGAGCAATTCCATCGCGGCACGCCGCCGCAATGAAGTCGCTGAGCATCGTCACTTTTTCTTTTTTTTTTCCCTTTTTGCTTTTTTATTCTTTGGGTGTGGATCTGTTGTGTCATGATACTCATAGGTTGCTACTAGTTTTCTGCTTTGTCGTATGTTTTTTTTTCTTCTTCTCATCGCACGCCTTTCAAGGTTAATATCCTTCAACGTCCTCACACATTTTCCTCCTGCTATGGTTTATATTCACACAACATGTCCTCTATCCCTCATTATTTTGCCATCATGTTTTTCATCTCTTTCCCCCACTTACGACGCTGGCTGCTCGACGGCGGGCGTTCTCATATTTATTTTCCACCATTTCTTCATATCCCATTGTACTAGTACACTTGTACACCCTTCCTACTTGCACTTAGACCCTGCACTGTGCACTGCCCGGCACGCTCACACAGAAGATATCTCATACATGTACTATTTTTTTTAAGTGCTTGTGGTCGAGGGATCGATCTATTAGAAATCGAAGCTTTGGTCGAGGTCCGCGTGCAGGTGTGCCTTCATGCCCGGTGGAAGAAGTGGCTCGTCTTTGGTCCCCGGCGCGATCATGTAGCCTGAATCAACGCCATCACAATGTCGTATCTGTCGTTAGGTGGGAATATAGATGCGACGCACGAAAGGGCATTTCGACGCTCTCGCGCGCATTGAAGCGGATCGTCGGGTAATCCTGCGCAAAAGGGGCAGTCAGGAAGCTAACGTATGGCGCGGGGCGGGGGAAAGAGCGTGAACGTACAATATAAGGGATCTCATCGAGCGGAACTGTCCTCGCAAAGAAAATTCGTCAATCTTTTTTTTTTTCCTTATCGTACCGCTGCACCAGCGGACATGGAGGGGGGGAAGGGGGGACGGACCGCGATCTACTACGATGCGCTTCGTCACGCCGAGCGCTGTGTCCGTCGTCATCTGCACGCTACCCAAATGGCGCGTCGGGAAACCAAGTGCGCGAAGCTCAGCAGTCCGATCTCGCGGCGGGTCGTCACCTAAAAATCCATCCACCATCAACCATCAACCATATGACGCAAAAGCACGCATACCGAGTATACCCTACGCAGCGTTTTCGATTAACTCGTATGGTGCTTGAAGGGATGGGGGAACGCACGCCGAAAAGGAACCACGTAAATGCCCCCGCGTCGCCGTCGGACGGCGCGAGCGCCTGAGGCGCCTTGGGGTCCAGTAGACACACGTGCTCAGGCGCGATCCCGCGCGCTTGCATTAGCGCGAGCACGCCTTGTTCATGGCACTCTGCGCGTGCCGTCCCTGGTGCCTCCTCCACGGGAACGGGAGCGGGGGAAGTGCGGGGCAGAGCGGTGGAGAGCGCTGCGGCGGCTGCGCTCGAGAGGTGCGTGAACGCGATGGATGCGTCGGGGCCTGCGAGCGTGCACATGTGCTATGATAGGGCGTAGCGGTTTTAGTAATGTATTGGTTGGAGCGGGGAGAGAGAGAGAATGTTTAGGGATATAGCGCTGGTAGAAATTTTTTGAGGAGACTCGCCTTGTACTCGAGCTCAACCCAGCGCGGGAGCGCGCGTGGCGTCGGGTCGTCGTCTTCCATGTGTTCTGTAGATCACCCAACCATCGTCCAGATGATTCCAATCCGTCCGAAGGTTTCTTAATCGTTGGCGAATTTTGATCTTTTTTTGGTGGAACGACACGTTTTCGCCTCACCTATCACATATGTAAACCCCATTTCTTCAACTGAGAACAGCCCAGTGTGAGGCTACTGTAAGTTTGCTCAGAGGAGAAACAGTGTGCGTTCGAGATCGTGTTTACGTAATCAATCGGTTTGACTCCATAAACGGACATTTGTCCTTGTATCATTTGGTACCAAATACAGCGGGGAGATACTCGGGAACTATCAGTACGACGCGGGTTCCAAAACTAACACCATGGCATGAGACGACTCGGCTACCGCCCTGCCATTCCGCCTTGCCTGTTAGTTCACCCCGCGCGATCCTCCACCTGCAGTAGCTGTACGACCACTACCCTAGTCCGCTTCTTTGATCCGCATTCTATACAGAACGATTGATCTCTATCTTCTTGTGAAAGGGCTGGCATTTTGACGCGTTTAGAATCAGCACCGAAAGTTTGACTTATGAAAGTGCATAGAACGACTGACGAGCCTGCATGACAGCAGAGCGCTCCGTTGTTAGTAGTGCGGTAAACCTCAGGGTTGTGTGGGAAGCAGGGTTGCTCGATCACAGTGCTTCGTCGAAGGCATCGGATCCCACCAAGTTCGGGTTTCGGGTTGAGATTAAATTGCCCGTGCGTGTTCTGGGTAAGAAAAGCGCATGTCCCCTGCCACAGAATTGACCAGCGAGGAATCAGAGATCCAAGAATGAGCGCGTGAGTTCCTAAGGTAGGAACAACTTCGACTCTTCTATGGATGGGTTTTAATCTAACGTGTTTCGCCAGTCCCAGACCGAAGCGCCGAATAATGGGAATGGAACGTCGATGGAAAAGTGAGATGGTGAAGAGGATGAAGGTGGTCGTGATCGGGGCCACGCGTCCCAGGTTTCCTGATCATACCTCGCCCGCCTTGGCGCCAAGTAAAGCCGTAAACGCAGGAGGCGAAGGAGAAGACGGGCGCAGACACGCTACAGTATACCCTAACCCACTGATACCAAAAAAAAAAAGGGGGGGGGATAGTTTCATCATCCAGAGTACACTCCAAGAGACCACCGATTGGCTTGCGGATCGTCCTACGGGTTTGGACCATCGGAAGAGAGATGGCGGGGGATGACAGCGTCATTGCGCTTCTGGAACCGAAGAGGATATGATGCGAGCATCTTTCGAGAGGCTAGGTTAGATGTAATACGGAAGACATGCAATTACAGTAAATGTGGCGCGTACTGTATCAGGTCGCTGGAGATGCATAGGATATGCCCGCGACGTCGCGAATCAATTCGTTCGGTCGGCTGTGATGGAGAGGAAGTGTTTAGGCCAATTTGCGGCGTGACATGTGCCGCAACAAACCCCCAAACGTCAGTCAGTGGCGATACGATACGCCCGCAGGTCAGAGGGGGTAGGGAACGTTGCGCGGATTAAAAAATATTAAAGTTCGAA